>MU842881.1:33650-182443 GCA_030867305.1 Colletotrichum zoysiae | reverse complement strand
TATTTAATTCTTTACTAATTTACTAGTTATAGTAAAATTAGGTTTACTTAAGCTCTACTATTAATTATAACTTTAGTAGGCTGTCTATTAAGTTAGACTATAAGTATTAAGTGTACTTTATTATTACTCTTTATTACTAAGTATAGGGACTTTTTATTTTACTTTACCTTCTATACCCTTTTTATAGTTAGTATTAGTTATTTTTTAACTTTTTTTAAAAAGGTCTAGCCTTTTTATTTTATTTTCTTTACACCCTAGCCTTATCTATATAGTAATACTTATATTTATTATATATATAATTATACTAGTTTTTAGTCTAGCTATAGATATATAGTATTAGGTATATTAAACTAGGTACTATATAGAGTGTATATTACTAGTACTACTTAACCTTTTAGGTATAAAGGTCCTTACTGTTATAGTACTTTAAAATAGGTTTAGTATTATTTCTTTAGGAATAAAAGGTATATACTCCTTTCTATCCTCTATATCTTATATATTTATTATAAATATAGTCTACTTAGAACACTTAGGAGTATAATAAGTAGCTAGGTTTAAGATATTTATAGTCTCTAAATATAGGTTCTTTTTTATAAGTTATAATAGGTTATCCTTTAATATCTATATTTTATATACTATAAAAGGTAAGTTCTTATTTATTAGTATTCTTTAGGACTTTATAAAAGGTATATTAGTTTTTAGCTTTTTTTCTTACTAATAGGTTATTTATAAAATTAATATAGGTTTATTTTATAATAGGTTTATTTAAATTATACTTTAGTATACTTTCTAAAGGTAATAAGAATAATAGGATTATATATCTCTATTATTTAATCTATTTATCTTCCCTTATAGTTTTAGTCTTTAGCTAGCTAATTTTAGTAGGTTACTTAGCAGCTCTTTACTCTATTTTACTTAGTTATATAAACTTATTTAATAACAGTATAGATAAAGATTTAGAGTCTAATCCCTATACTTTAATAGTATCTTAAGGGGTAGGTTCTCTAATCTAGAGTTATAGTTTTATAAAGGTAGTCTTATTCTTTCCTACTTATTTCTTTATAACTATAATTATTTAAGTAATTTAATTATATTTAAATATAGTAGTATTAATATTCTAGTTATTAATAGGAATCTAATAGTATATACTTAGCTAAGCGTTATCTTTCTTTAAATAAATATCTTTAGTAAGGAGTAGTGCTTCTTTTAGGGTTATTAATTCTTATTCTTTATACCTATAATTCTATAGGGTTTAGTATAGTTAAAGGTAGGCTTATACTAAGCGTTCTATATTCCCTCTATTAGTCTTTTTATTATTAATTTATTATTAAAATTGTTTTATCTTTAGGTGTAGTGCCTTTATAGTTTAATATAGATTATAGAGTATCTATTTATTATACTTATTTAATACTTTATTAATTACTTTATTAGTTTAGGTATTTATTTAAATAAGTTCCTTAATAGGGATCTAACGATAGGCTTAGTTATTAGTAGTAATATTTCCTTTATAGGTATAGTTCTAAAGTTTATTATATATTTATTCTTATAGTTATTATTATCCTATAGTAATAACTTTAGTTAGTTAAGTCTCTAACTTAGTAGCTTTAAGGATAGTGTTCTATAGGTTTTATTCTAGCTATAGTTATTTTTAGTAATTACTTTAAGCCTAAATCCTTTTTTTTAGTCTTTATTTAATAATATTTAAAGTATCTTTAGTATATAATTATTTAGTTTATTTTTATATAACGTTATATACTTAAATAAGCTTTTAGATTAGCTATTAGTTCTATTTTTTAGAGTCTTATTCTTATTATCCTTATTACTTCCTTATAATAGATATAGTCTTCCTTTTAAGTTTTTTAAAGTACTATCCTACTTATTCCTTTCTATCCTAGTAGGTAAGGTAGTTATTATTATAGTAAGTAGTCTATAAAAGTTATAAGTAAAGGACTTTTTTTTAAACTATATTAGCTTATTTAATATATTTAAGAAGCGTTTTATTTTATAGCTGTTTAGGCTACTTATAGTTTTATATAAAGTATCCTATCCTCTTATAATTATAGTATTTAACGTCTTTTTTATTTTAAAATAATTTACCTTATTTTTAAGCTATACTAATATCTATAGGTCTAGTATAGTATCTTTATAATATACTTAGCTAGTTATTTTAAGGTTTTTATTATTAGTTTTACCTTTTATCTTATTACTAGGATAGCTTTAGTCTTTAGGTGTATTTCTAGCCTATATTAGCATTAGGCCTTTATATTTCCCCTTTTTCTTTATACTATTTATATAGGTAGGTATCTATCTTAATTATAAGGTTAATATATAAGAGAAAGTCCTTTAGAATATTTATAACTTTAGTAAGTTTATCTTTAACGTCCTCTTTAAGTCTAAAGTAAAATATAAAGATTAAAGAGTTATCTATTATATTAAGCCTAATAATAAGCCTTTTAAACTTAATAGTATAGTAAGAGGCTACCTTAGTTTATTATAAATTAGTAATATCTCTCTCTATTTATTATTTTTATTAGGTTTTTAAAATAGTAACTTTAAAGTATACTTAAATCCTATTATAGTTTTAAAAATTCCTTAGGTTTTATAAGAGTATAGTTTAAGGTTACTATTATTTTATAAGAACTCCTTTTAAAAGGGTTTAAACTAGGAGAGCGCCCTTCCTTATAGGAAGGTCTTAGTATAAATAACCCTTTTAGTTTTATTATAAAAGTTAGTAGTATAAAAGGTTTAATAGGTATATATTTAGATTAGGAATCTTTTTAAATATCTACTAGTACTGTTATAGGTACTAAAAGAGTTAAGTTTAAGCTTATTTTATCCTTTTATTAGAGTTAAAATAATATTAGCTACTCTTTAGAGGGTTTTAACTTTATATCCTAGCTTAATAGCTTTATTATTTTTTACTTTAAGTTTAGTAAGGGTATTATTAATAATAGCTTATATTTAGACTATATTATTATTATTTTTCTATTATATAGTAGCTAAATACTTTTTATTTTCTTTTAGCTTAGTTATAGTATTATAGAGCTTTTAGTAGGCTTCTATAGTTAAGGTTATATTACCTTTTTTATCTAGTTTAATATTAGGTAAAGTATAACCTATTATATTAATATCTTTAGCTAAAGTAAGTTCTTAAGCTAAACTCTAGCTATTAGTTAATATAGAGGTCTTACTTTTTAAAGAGGTTAGAGAGGTATTAACAGTAGATATTATTATATTTTACTATTAGGTAAATATTAAGGTTAACTTACTTAATAGAAGTAATTAAAGTATTATAGCTAGATATCTAATAGTAGAGTTTCTATTAAAAGTATAGCTAGGGTTAATACTTATTAATAATAATAGTTTTTTAAGCTACTAAAGGATTACTTAGTAATTAGTTAAATAGTTAGGATTATTTTAAGTTACTTATATAGCTTAGTAATAAAATATAAGTTAGATACTAAAAGGTATTTAAAGAATATATTATAAGTTAATTACTAAAAAGCTATAGAAGTTTATTTTAAGTCCTAGACTTAATTTATTCTATATATAAGTCTTAATATCTAGTAGCTTTTCTTAAAGCCTTATTCCTACTAGTTATAATTACTTCTTTTTCTTTAGTAACTGCTTAGTAGGCCTTAGTAATTAATTAGTAGATCTTAGTAATTACTTAATAGTTCCTATAGAGTGATTACCTTATCTTATTATTATATAACTTATCTATAGTTCTTTTATTCTATAGGGAGTTATCCTTCTGTTAGTATATAAGATATTATGCTGCCTGCGCTTCTAGGCTCTAGTGGGGCTGTTATTACTTACAGTCTTATTAGGTTATAATACTTTATACAGTATAATATTTAGGTAAGCTAGTTATATATTTTAATAGATATAATTGCCCTAAGCCCTTATTAGCGGTCTAGTATAGTTTACCTAGTAAATATAAGATTACAGTATATAAAACCTAATATACAGTACTTCTAATATATGCTGCATCTTAATATCTAAATGCGTTATAGAATACCTAATCACGCAGAGTAACTGCTAAGTTATATATTTTACACTCCAATATAAAGGTAATTAAGTAAGGCTTTATTAACCCCCTGACCTTAGGGCATTTAGCTGACTCTTGCTCTCTCTGAAAACACAGGACAGCCTAGAAGTAAAGCGACGCGCAAAGTACGCAGAGGCTAATTAGTTAGCCAAGGCTATACGTTCTTACAAGGCGGCCGATCAGGAGTTTGGTTGCCTATACTGGTTCCTTAATATTACAAGACGTAAGTAACTACTATAGGAAATAGTGGGAATAAGCTACTAGGACCGTAGCTATTAGGTCTATCTGGTACTAGTTCTGCCACAAAGCCACTAGGTTTAGACCGTAGTACTAGTAGCTATTTAACATACTTACAGCATCATTGGTGTCTAGGCTTTCTAAATAGCCTGGGACTAGGTTCCAGGCTTCCTAAAATAGGTAGTTTAGGACCAGGTAACAGGTTCTAGGTCCCTTCACACGCAACATCACTAGTCCCGGCCATTTCAAGGCTGCAGCCCTAGATATCAAGTATTCTCTCTTCTTAGTAGGCCCAGTTATTCCAACTTACTAATCATAGCCCTTGAACCTGAATTCATCTATAGCTCATGCTTTAAAAACACCATGACCTCTATAGTGATCCGGAGCGAGCGACGAAGTTACGGACACTCCGTGCCTTTGCTTCAATTGATCGATCCACTAGCGTGTCTCTTAGCGCCTGCTCTGATTGGACGCCTTCAAAATGGCGTTTTTTTGATTGGGCGCATCAAATCCGAAATGAGTGAGAAGTGGGGCACCGAAGGGGCCAGAAATTCAAATAAAAAGCAAAACTCCTTAAAAAGTGACGATAGCTTCACAACCCGCGAGAGCGCCGCCAAGGCGGCGCAAGCTCCCGCGCATCGGCCCCCGGAGGGCGCACCACGCAGTGGCCGCCGGAGGCAAGGCACCAATTTATTCTTAGATCATTATTACAACTGCCTATGTCCATTATGATATAATGTTCCAGTCGCAGCGTCGCAATATCACGAACCAAGCGCAGATACGTGGCCGCCGTTATGGAACTGGATCCTCAACAACGCTGTCTTTAAGTGCTGGCACACAAGAGGACCAAGGCTGGATGATACATTGTATTGGCCCATCAGGCCAGGCAAGGTCAGAAGAGCTTCTACTCCTCTACTCACCTGTCATCAAGTTTGAAGTTCGCATAGACAAGTGTCTTCAGGTGCCAAGACATTAGTTGCAGCCGGCTTCGTCTCGTTCATGGAAAACTTATATGCTGATTACAGGATGGTTTCTTCCCTCTTCAGACGACTTTATCCGCATTGGCAATCAAGAAGCTTAGGAACATGCATAGCAGCAGTGAGGCCACCGTTGCCTCTATTTTCATACGCAAAGACATTACCTCGGACAAAAATACCTTTGTGGAGGATGTACTTTACAGCACTCTACAGCAATTGCGCGTCAAGAATATTAAGGTCGAAACAGATAAAGATAAAGAGTGCTGAGTTTACCTTGATACAAGACAGCAGAATGACTCTGATGATCTTAGAATGCAGCTTTTACGAGGCACGCTGAATTTATGTCTTAGTAAGCTTCTTCGAGCATTTATTATCGTTGACGATTTTGATAGATGCGGCATGGCGGCCTGTTGCTTGAGAATAAGCCATCCCGCATGGCGGCCCAGGGACTCAGGGTGTTTCTGACATCGCGCATTCCGTGGCTCAATATCGTCCCCAGGAGGGCGAGATGTGCCTCATGTCTTAAGGACGGGAAGGAGGTTGTGGTCTATTGGCGATATTACGGCTGCGAGGAGAGAGGAACAGGTCCCGATACAGCCCATCTTCTCTGTCAAGACTGTAAAGAAAAAGGCAAGACTTGTGACGAATGGTGAGTCGCCGTGAAAACACCCGTTGTTTCCGTTTAATCCTGCTTCGAAGCACGTAATATCTCTAGTCTTGGGTTTCGTACTTGCACCAAACATGTAAGCTGGCACTGCTGACACTCCTCGCAAACCTGAAGCAGCAATCCCGCAGACTTCACTCAACCTTTCAACTATGTTGAGTTAAACAGCGGCTAAAATACCAGGATTAATCAATTCATTGACTGTGATCTTGAAAGAGAGCACAGAGGCATTGATCTCAATACATGTAGCGACAAACAGAACTTGCCTCCCCCTTCCGACTGGGGCAGATCGCTCGCAGAAGCCCAAAACCAACAAGCAATCGAGACCTTGCAGAGTAATATCACTCGCCTGGCAGAGACGGACGTCGCCCTCGCTCGCTTAAGTCAGGACAATGTTCACCAAATCCAGTCCGTGGATGCCGTACGCGCGCCTGCGGCAGACGCCCTCCCGGCCAACATCGTGGCTTTTTTCAATGCCGGCATACGGCGTATTGAGAAGCAGTCAAACGAGCAGCGGCAATTAGGTCTCCAGACCGTTGCTGCGGTTACTGGTTTTGGGTTTGACAAATACTGCGTGGGTTTTGAGCTCGTTGACGGGATCCTCCAAAACGCTGCGAAATCACAAGCGAGACAACAGCCGAGTGGGTCACAATCAGCAGCTATCATGTCCAAGACTGCGGTTACTAAGGGAATCGAAGAAGCCATTGATACCCGCACGCTACAGCAAAAGCTCAAAGAGATGCTTCACGCTACGCGGTGGTTTGTTGTGGTCGAGCCCGAAGTGGAGTACCCAATGAGGCCTTATTGCGAGACGTTCCACACGTACGTGAAGGAGAACTACAACAAATCTCTGATGAAGGCTCGCGAGGATCTCGATTTTGAGAGAGTTGTGTTCGATGACAACCGAGTTGGGAGCTTTGCAGAATATGGCGGTCAAATCGCTCCTTGACTGTCAGGGACGAGGAAAAGGAGCAGGCGATTGGGCAGAGGTCTTTGCCTCCGTGGAAACATGAGAATTCTTTTGTTCGATGATACGGGCGTTGGGTACAAGCTAGATTTCATACCAGACTTTCAGCTTATGCCGGGCGTTCTGCTGAAGGGTTGCTCTAATAGCTGCCGATACAATAGCAGAGGAGCGAGTACAAAAACCTTCGAGAAGACCAAGCTGAAAAGAAATACCTTTACATGAGGGCTAGAGAGCTCTTGGAGGCTTTTATCAAGTGACATCACTGAGCGAGATCACCGTGTTATATCAATTGAATCCACATCTGTCAACACCTATGCCAGGTAGCCCTGTTCTAGCAAGCCAAAAGTGACGGACCCGTATGTTGGCATCTTGAATAATGGGAAATTAAGGACTTCGCTCCGGTCGCCCACCTGCGGGCTATTATGAAGTGATGTACGAATGTGGGTGACAGGCGTTGAATGAATCCTTCGGCTTGTGATCACACTCGGCACCAATCAGGCTGTCTTTCTATCAATAATAGCATCATCGGCCCTACTCACGCTTAAATCAGGGGGCTTACTTATATGCTTTGAACCCCCTGGGTAAAACCCGCTCTGCTGACACCTCCATAGCTAACAGCTACAGCCTCGTCTGCCGACTTCTTCATCTTTTCTTTCCTCTTAACGCCATATATAACGTTTTGAAACAAGGCAGTTACGCGTCATGAGCGTCTGCGGCTTTTGCCGACGGACTGTTCTAGAGTCGAACAAGACATGGGGCTATCATCACGTCAATGCCGCCGAGTTCGATGCCGCCGCAAAATCAGGCTGCGTCTTCTGCCGAAATCTTGCTGCATCTGTCGTAAATCTCAATGATTCTGATGACGCCGATGCATTTTATTGTTGGAGCATGCGAGAGACTGCCCAGATCAGGGAGACCAAGAGCAATATCTCAATCACCTTCCGTCCGGTTCCCGGTCGAGTGCAAGAACTCCCAGAAGTTTGTTTTGATATGTTCTCCGAAGACGGTGCCTACTTCCTCCTCTATTTTTCGATCCGATATACTGATGTACCTCAGAGCTAGGCCCCATCCCCAATGGTAACATGGAGTCGTTCGGTCTGCGAACCGATTCCGAAGCATCCCAAGCGCAGATGAGGATTTGGCTGGAAGACTGTGTCGCAAACCACCCCGGGAAGTTATGGGAGAGGTCCGTCCACACCTATACTTTGTGCAGGCTCACGAATCTCTCGGATAAAGACGACGCTATATGGGGCATCGCGAAGCTCATGCGCGATATTCTCCGTCAGCAGTACGCACATGGGCTGTGGTCAACATGCCTGGAGGAACAGCTAGCATGGCGGGTTGTGGGTCGCCCTAAAGTGACGGAGCCCAAGGAGAAGCCCTTCCCTCACTGGTCGTGGACTTACCTGGACGTACCGATCCAGGTCATACCGAGGTTCCGAGACCAGCCCCGGTTTTACGTGGCGACGAATCATGAAGGAGGCAAGCTCAGCTTTGAGTTTGAGAAGCCATATTTGGGGTGGTTGAAGACAGAAGACCTACCGGGGGCCGAGGAACAGCCTCAACTCGAAAACGTTGCGACCCAGCCTATCGGAGCTGAAAACAATTATGGAAACACTCAGATGGGTAACGCATGGAAACCGGATGAGCGATCCAAGCTAAAATCTGAGAGACTCCCTATACAGGCACATATTTGTCAAGGTACTCTTTGGTTTGTAGACGACAAGGAGCGGTGGGTGGTTGACATTGAGGGAGTTGGGGGCGATGCGGTCATTGAGGCTTTTCCAGACACTCAACCCCTCCAGAACGAGACTCCCTGCGAGTTTATTGTGCTTGCGGCATCCAGAGTTCTCCTAGACGAATTGGGACGCGAGATGGTGGAAAATGACGAGAAGGAGGAAATCATGGATGTGCAGTATTCGGGAGTCGGAATCCTGGTACGGCGGAAGGACGATGACCAGCTTGAGAGATTTGGTGCGGTGGAATTCCTGCAGATATGCTGGGATGAGTGGAGTTATTTCCGACTTGCTTGCTCCGAGACGTTTGCTGCGGACGATCTTCAAGCTGAGAACGGAATGAAGATGTGGCTTGTTTGATTATAGATGTTTATTCAGATTACGATTACGATGCAATAATAAACCGACCTAGGGGTGGTTTTTGATAACATGCTACACGTCTTAACTCAAATTCTCTCAACGCTTTCATGGTTGGAAGACAATCGAAATGTTAAGGGAGCAACGATGGCCATAACAATCCGGCGGCGAGTTGCATACATATTCTTAGAGATGCGCCGCACTACTGTCGGGGTCCCCCGAATCTATGAGGAAGGCAACATGAGAAGGGCGAAAACTTCAGCCGCCTATTTTACTGGGGTTCCGCTCGTCAAGCCGCTTTCTTCCTCTGCGAAGCTTCCCGCATCCGCCTCGCGCGCCAGTGCCGGCCCCGACACAGCTCCAACAACGCCAAGGAGCACGAAATCAGCGCGACGATGGCACAGATCGTGAAAGCCCAGCCGACGCCAACGGCGCGGATCAGGGGACTGATGGCGGCGGTCCCGCCGGAAGCCAAGAGGCAACGCGACAGGTTTATTGACGCGGTAGCGCTAAAGCTCTGGCTTCGGAACAGGTCGACGATGAGAGTTGCTACGGAGGTACGCGTAAGCCAAGGGTTTTTCCACGAGTCGATTCGCAGAGAATGTTATGTTTTGGGACAAGGGAAAGGGGAGAGTGCTTACAGAAGGCGGCCAGGATGATGGTGTCCAGGCCTCCAATGAAGAAAGCCATGGTAATGGAGGCGGCGATGTGGACATGGAACTTGATGATCCAGCCCAGAGCGACAACGGACAACAGGTAGGCTACTGTGGGGATGATGACGGGCTTGATGCGCGCCAGCTCAATATGCTCCACCTCTTGGACGGGAGGCGAGCTGTCGGCACCGTCGGTGGCCGACTGCTGGGCCTCTTGTTCCCTCTTGAGTTGGCGCTTGTACTCGCGGTCCAGCAGCTTCCCAGTGAGAACGCTGCAACATAGGGAGCCCACACCGTTGGAGATATAAGTCAATCTAATGCTGATCTCGTTTAGGCCGTATCGTTCTGCGTAGAGGGTGGCGGTCGCTACCATGGTGACCTGCCATACGCTGTAGCAGATGCCTGTGAAGATGACGATGCACAGGCACTTGGGCTTGACTAGCAAGCGGACGGGGGCGCCGATATTGACGCGGAACTTTGCGCCCGCCTTGGCATCGGCCGCACCGTTGCCGGACTTGGGAGTATCGAGCTATTTCAGGGGCATACGAAGGTGCTGCGGGGGGCGACCCGACCCGTCGTTGATGATGCCGCGCTTCGTCTTGGGGAGGAGCAGGGCGGTGAAGAGCAGAAGGAACGCAGAGAGAGCCGCTAAAAAGACAAAAATGCCTTGCTACCCGGTGTACTGAGCGAACAGCCTGCTAATGACGGGGCTGAAGGCGGTGCCGGCGCCACCTAGGGCGCTGTAGTTTCCCATGTACTTGCCGCGACGGCTGACGTGGATTAGGTTGCTAATCAGGCTGGCGCTAATGGCAGTTGTTGAGGCCGAGCCGACGGCCTGGACGGCCCTTAGGGCGATAACTGCTGGATAGTTGTGGGAAAGGGCGAGGCCTATGCATGAGGCGAAGTAGACGGTGAGGGCGATGAGGTAGAGCAGGTGGCGTCTGGTGCTGTCGCCAATGGCGCTCCAGAGGGTAGGACTGATGCCCTGCAGCATGAGGTACGATGTGATTGTAAGATTAATGGCGTCAGTTGAGACATTCAAGTCTCTTGCGACGGCCGGGATGGCTGGGGTGTACAGATTTGAGCTCAGCGGGCTCAAGAGACTGATGGTGCTGGCGACGGTGATGATAACAATGCGCTGGGTTGGCGCGAACCTGCTGTACAGGGCCATGAGGTCAGGTCTGTTGAGTGACGCATCACTGCTGCTGGGGACGCCTTTAGTAATGGGGACTGGTGATGCTGGTTCAAAGACCTCGGCATTTTGGATATTGGCCATTATCTTGTCCGTTATAGTCTGCTGGCCTGACTCTTGGTTACTGGGAAGGGCGTGAAGTCCTCTAGCAGTGGGCTCCTTGGAGCAATCTTTAGTTATAGGAGATTGTTCTGCTATTGCGGCCTGACAGAAAACAATCAAGGTGGATGAGTATCTTGGAGGAGGATAGGTGAAACAGAGGCGACGCTTTTGCATTGCATGTTATACTTAACGGTGACTGTGCTGTTATACCGGATTTGGAAGTACGGCTTTGGTTGAGTCTATAAAACTTCGTTCCTCTGGGACTAAAGAAACTATTACTGATTTTTGCGAGTTTGCTTGCTATGAGTCTATAACACTGTCTGTAGGCAGTTAAGCCCCTGAACCCTGGTCACTTACTGGGATGGAAGAATCGTTTAAACTAACGGTCTAACGTACTTGCAACTAACGACTTTGGACTTGCAGCAGATCCACCAAACTTGGTACAAGTTTGGAATAGTGTAGTGATCTGGCCCCGTTATAGCGACAGGGTCAAGCACGTATCTTGTAGAAAGATGACTGAACGGTCTGCGCTAGGCATGATCCCAGTCACCGCGATTTGAGATTTCACAGCGGAAACTGCCTAATCTTGCCCCGGACGAGTTTGTTATAACACAAGCCCTACCAGTATTGCGAGAAACGTGTCTCTGTATGAGTTTGCTTACCCAACTAGGTGCTTTTATAACTGAGATTTGTAGATGGTGATGAAAGCTGTGTTTTCTTATCATGGGATGCGTGTAACGCCTAGCTGACACTTGCCGTATGATTAATACGATACGATCCGTCCCTACCTAATTGACAGACAAACAAAGGAGAGCCCCGGTCTAGAACCCTGCAAAGCGGGTCTCGTGCTCCTTGCCGTTGACCAGTTCGCGTATGGGCAGAAAGAGGCGCTTGGCAGGCCAGTCGTCGCCATCATCGTCGTGGTGGCTAGCCCACTCGCATATCGTCGACCACTCCATCCATTGCCAATTAGCAGCCTTCTCGGGCTCCATGACCTAAACCAGTTAGACGCCGAAGGCCGAGAAGATAGAGGAAACAAAGAGAGATCCACTGGCTTATTTCCCTGCAGTGGCTGGGAGGGGTGGCACGTACCTCCGGCTTGGCCTCCGGGTCGACAAGGTCGCAGAGCACGAACAGCGTGATGTAGTGCTTGCCGACGTCGGCGAAGACACAGTTGGTGACGGCGGCAAGCTTGGTGGCCTTGACCACCAAGCCCGTCTCCTCGAGCGTCTCGCGCTCGGCGCACGTGAAGATGGCTTCGCCGTACTCGAGGTGGCCGCCAGGGAACTGCCAGGTGCCGTGCCCGTGGCTGCTCAGCCGCTGGCCCACCAGAAGCTTGCCGGTCGCGGGGTCGCGAATCACGGCGCCGACACCGACGCGTGGGTCGCTGGCCATCTCGTTGCAAGTTATTTGCTTGCTGAGGCTTAGTCGTATCAGTGGCGACAAGAAAAGAGTGTTTGGCGATGCGGTGGATAGATGGAACTGTAGTGAAGGGAGATGGTTGGAAATATCGAGTTATAAGAATTATGTATCTGCGCATTCATCTATTTGCTATCGCTTTTCATGAGTCACTGTAATGGGGATTTCGCAACCCCCTTTTCAAGATGCCTCAGGCTCGCATACGTCTTGCGGCACGGCCCGGGATTGCCATGGTCGTCAACGTATGGAATCTCACGATATCGCGTGCAACTCTTTCAACTGCACAATCATTATCATCATCAATTTTTACCGTGTCACTTTTCGATTGCAAGATCTAGATTTAAAAGGTTCGAGCCTCGCTGCCCGCTCCCCAGTCATCTATGGTTTGCCACAGACAGGGCTCCCGTCATCCCATGCAACACACCTATCCCTCTGATGCGACATATTGTACAGTCAGCGTAGCAAGATTTTATCCTTGTCGGCGCCTAATATTGCATGTGTGCCATCTGACGTGCAATTTCCCGAAGCAAAAGCATGGGGTGATTGGAAGTTTCGTCTTTCTCCACCCCTGTAGATGCTCCCTTTGATATCTCTGCTGGGTTTTCTCTCTAATGCTTACATGTTGAAATTGTCAACATCGGCATGTTGAACTATATGCATATCCCCTACCGGTGGCCCGCACTCCCGGAGATCTTGCCGCGCGGGGCCGTGAGACCGGGCATCGGCGCCGTGTTTTCCGGATACTAACTATTAATTGGCGCAAGCTTGGACCAATCACAGGAAGCGGTTTTGACCGCTTGGCCATTGGACGAAATGTGAGAAGTGATTTCCAATTTTGCTACTTTGTATCTGCAAAACATAGGAACGACTTGGTAAGGATTTTGGAGTATTGATATGTAAGCCCACATTCATACCGCGTGGACCTCCCTTTCCGATTCGCGACAGTCACAAAGAAGAAAAACCCCCATTCAGCCAATACCCACAACAAGTTTCCCCGCTCATGGAGATGTCGCAAGGACATGGTCGACGTTAATGCTGCCTGCGTAAACCGAATTCGTTTTTATAACAAGAGATTACTGCTACATTACGTATGGCCTTGCAGGTAGCCAAGAAGTGGATCTGCTTGTTAATTCAAACCCGCTACAAAGTCTGCTTGAGCTGTTAGATCTTAGACACACTCAGGTTGTATGTAGGCTCATGACTCCAAGCTTTCTTTTCCTTTCCCCCACTTTGATGCAGTTGAAGTGAGCTACTTGCCCCACGGGGGGGGGGTGTGGATTTTGTGTGTCTGCAGACCGCTACCCTTGCATTGCCGTATATGCAGACTGAGGGCCTGGCCCAGATCCATGTCCACATGTGCTACAGATTTGCAAGTTTGCCAACGTCGTCGCGGCCTCATTGCCCGGTAAAGCCTCTTGCAGACTTCAACCATATAATTCTGTCACCAAAATTTCTGGAACATCTGGCTCCGCTGCATTCATGCTGCAAGGCCCCATGTCTTTCGGTCAGGATTGCACCAGGCCTGTTGCAGAGAATGGATGCCACGTATGCTCAGGTTGGTGTCCTTTTCACGATTGCCACCCTTCTCTCGATCGACCCGAGTACTGCTGTTACAACTTGTGGTACGTAGGTATGCAAGGCGAGCTTTCCACGGTCGAATCTGTAAAGCATAATACTTTGACACAGTCCGACTAACACAGTAATATCAGTAACATGGCCGACATTCGACACAATAATGGAGGCGCGGGAGTTGGGTACAAGAAAAAAAAAAGTCGCATCAAGCAGATGGCGATTTAACATCCTTCAACATCATTATCCTCTGTCTCTTCGAAAAGGTAGCGGTGACTCGATGCTGCTGGATGATTATTTCTACTTGAATCTGGCCACATCTCAAGCGGAGGGTTGTGGAGAATACCAAACGTTGAGCATAAAGGGGTTTAGTTGTTAGTGATATATCCGGATACCACAAATTCTAAGTCGAGTTTTCCCTGTTTTTGTCCCCAGCATATCAGAGAATTCGAGCACATGTTCTCTTGGACATCCTCCTCTTCCTCCTTGCCGGCTCTATCTTCTTACAGGATCATAATTTGAATCTTGGCCAACTGAACATGAGGGCTTTGTTATACTTGATTACTTAGTTGAAGGAATGGGGAAATGTAGCACGATGTGAGATTAACAGAAACATGTAGCCTCAGCATTGTGCGTATATGTATCATTCGGTAATGCGTGTGTCATAAGATTCCTATCCCCATCTTCGCCCCAAGGCCAAATGTAGCTAATTACTGTTGCCTATTTCTACAAGTTCCACCTGGTTTTCAGGCATGAAGGCATCTAGATAACACAACTTCTTGAACTGGCAAGCGCATTCTCATCCCAAAGGGTGTCTTCTGATGCAACATAGCCTCACAAACACTATTGTTTGTGGCCATTGCAGCCGTCTTCGGCACACCTCCCTCGGCTTCAGGCGTTCTATCCGCTCTGTGAAACCTCCACGATGACCTTTGTTGAAGAAAGAATCGAATCCAAGAGGGGCAAAGAATGTGCTCCGGGGGGTATAAAACCCTTGGTCATTCCACCGATCATTGCCAAATCACTTACTCAAACTCGCAAGTTCTACCATTTTCCTGCCTCCTCTTGCCCGGAGTCTCATTCTTTTACTCATTTTCTGTTGCAGTTCCCTTTAAATCTCGGAAACGATTGATAAAAAAGATGGCTACCCGCGAGCGTCCTCATGTCATCATCATCGGCATGGGGCCGGCTGGTCTCGCTGCCGCTGCCCGTCTCAAAGGCACTGGTATTCAGTTCACTATCCTCGATAGTGGCAAGGCCGTACAACAACGAGATCGATACTTGCCAGAGGATGCCACCCGCGGACACGGCGGTGCTGGCCTCTTCTCTGACGGGAAGTTCTCTTTCTTCCCTTCCGCCTCGGAGCTGTGGTCCCTGCCGCGCGACAGCGACCTGCGCGAGGCGTACGGCTGGACGTGCGACGTCTTGAACCAGGCGGGCCTGGAAACGCCCCCTTTCCCCAGCAACCCCAACGCCTACTCGGTGGCTGGCATGGTGGAGAGCGAGCACTGGAAGCTGAAGGATTACCCCTCGGATTATCTTTCGCTCGACGCGCGACTCAAGCTCGTTCACGACATGGTCAGTGACATCGGCGGCGTCGTAATGAACGAGTGCAACGTCCGGGACGCCACGTACGATGCCGCCACAGACTCTTTTAGCCTTGGGGTGGAGAACCGTGCCACGGGCAAGATCGCGCACCTTACTGCGAACCGCCTCCTGATCACCACCGGCCGCTTCGGCCCCCTTGAAGCCAGTCTGCGCCGCATGACGAGTCACCATCAGTTTCATCGTCTCGAAGTTGGCTTCCGCATCCAGCAGCGTAGCGAGCGGGCCTTCTTCCGTGACATGCCCCAGCTCGACCCCAAGCTGCGTGTACGTGAGAGTGACGGCAGCGTCGAGTGGCGCACCTTTTGCGTCTGCCGCCAAGGCGAGACCTGTCTGACCGAGACCAATGGACTGTGGACTGTCTCCGGGCGCTCTGACTGCCCGCCTACCGGCCGCTCCAACTCAGGCTTCAACACGCGCATTTTGGACCAAGAGCTGGCCCGTAAGTCTCTCGACCACGTGCTCGGCGCCATGGCGCGACCCGAGACGCACTTCGAGCTCTCCGCGCAGGGCCTTCTGCGCGGCGACGCCGGTGTCGTCGCGGTCATGGAAGGGATCTACGGCCCGGGGCTGGTTGAAAAGATGACCGAGGGCCTCCGGCGCCTTTCCGAGACGTACGACGATCTGGGCGGCGACGAGGACGCCACATTAATCGGGCCCACACTCGAGGGCATCGGGTGGTACCCGAAAGTCGACGGCAACCTACGCCTGCTTGATGTTCCCGCCTGGGTGGCTGGCGACGCCTGCGGCCTGTTCCGCGGCATCGTCGCCGCCATGATCAGCGGGCACTACGCCGCGTCCTCGGTGATCAACGAGCTGGTACAGGGCGTACAGGAAGAACTCGTAGCGCTCGCGGGTCAGACCGTTGTTGAAATCGCAGCGTCTAGTACGCAATGCCTTAAGCAGCAACCGGCGATCGAGTGTGACAGGCCTTGTTGCTCGGTAGCAGGTATTTAGTAAATCTGACAGTAAATGCTGTGAGAGGGTAGAGGAGGATGAAAACGGTTGGAATGGCTTGTGAGATGACGATACTTACTATGGTTCTCAGTATCATAGCAGCTGGTGAATGTTGACGCTATCCATCATGTGTATTGGCGTTGCCTCCAGCATCTATAATGAGGGACTTGGAATGACGAAAAGCAAGAGTACAGTGTATCCCACCACACCGCTGTTAATCTTATCCGCATAGACAATTGTGGTTGAACTGAAATCGTATTTCATACTTTGTTAGTAGACTGAGCTGCAGTACATGTTAAAGGCGCTGCGTATCAGGTTATACGTGATTTCAATTGCCAGGCTGATTAGACCACCTATGTGGATCTAGAATAAATCATACTCAATACGTAAAAAGGGCGTAGAAGTTTCTTGTATTAACTTACCTTGGCCCTGTTTGTTTCTGGTACTGAACGGCCTCACTGAGATATTCCTATTTACATAGGATTAACCTTAACCCACCCTAACCAGCTTGACTTATTTTTTCTTGCGTATGTTTTGTTTTTCTGGTTCACTCGCTACTCCATGTTCCATTAATCGTGCTACTCCATCTACTCGGGGAGTTAGTTAACAAGGCTGTCTTGTTGCTCATCTTAGACCTATAGTCTCGACAGCTGAAAAGCATGGTCCCATTAGAACTAGGTGTAAATAGTTCTCGTTCTTGGCGCAAATGTTAAACAACAGTTAATCTTAATGATCAGTTGTACAGAGACTTTCTGTCTGACAGTTCTATTCTCACGCATTTCATAAGAAAGGGATGAGATACTGCTGGAAGCGCTGATATCTACCTGTATGTGGCTATGTGGCTTGTAGACGCCAACGGTTTACCCAATCAAGAGATTTTCTGGGCAAGTGAGACACTTGGCATAAATCTGTCTAAGCTTGTTAGGCTCACATGCATATCGCGCATATTTCATCTCCAATCAGGTCAAAAGAGCACAGCCTCAACAAGGAGACGATAAGTCGCTACGCTCACCAACCGCAGCATAATCAGGCTGCAGCACCTTTGCCTAGGCGCAAGGTCAACTGCGAGGCATTCCCATCACAATTAGTGGCGGTCGGTTAACAGGGGTTAATGTGACCCATTGGCCGTTGGTTCTGTATGTACCCCTAGTGCGCACTTTGTCCCCTTATATTTTATGGCCACTTCGACAGGTTCCCCCGCACACGTCTCCTCCCCCCCCAAGTTCTCCGTGAACTGACATCAACCACCATCGGCACGCACCTTGTTTCCGTAAGAACTGTTGCATTTCTGTCATGGACAAGAAAAGATCATGGCACGAGGAAAAAGGGTTTATCTCGCACCCCCAAAAGCAGCAGAGAACTCGCCACCATGACTACACTGTCGCCTGGATCTGCGCACTGTATCTGGAGATGGCGGCAGCTATCGCAATGCTGGACGAGAACCACACACCGCTGCCGTCATATGACGAAGACCCCAATTGCTACACACTGGGCAGAATAAAGGGGCACAATGTCGTCATTGCATGCCTCCCGGAAGGAGAGTATGGCACGAATAACGCGGCGAACGTCATGACCAACCTGAATCGAACCTTTCCGATGATTCGCGTATGTCTGATGGTGGGAATAGGCGGCGGTGCACCATGTCTCGTTGACATACGCCTGGGAGATGTTGTTGTCGGATCCAGGGTGATGCAATATGATCTGGGAAAAGTCATCCGAGACGGAGATCTTCAGAGAACGGCAATATTCAAGACGCCTCCCTTGCTGTTACGCACAGCCGTAACAGCCCTCCGAGCCAGACACGACGGCGGCAAGAGCAGCATCCCGGCTATTCTCAAGGATAGATTCGTCGAGAAGTCAGATTATCATCGACCTGACTCACCGGACCATCTATTCTCGTCAGCGTACGACCACGTTTCTCCGGCTCCGAACTGTAACGAATGCGAGTCCTGTGACCAGTCTAGGCTTGTTCCGCGGAGCATTCGAAAGACAGACGATCCGCAGATACATTATGGCGCGATGGCTTCGGGCAATCAGGTCATGAGGAGTGCTTCTCAGCGGGACAGTATTGCCCGAGAGCTAGATGTTATGTGTTTTGAGATGGAGGCTGCTGGTCTGATGGGCAACTTTCCCTGCCTTCCCATACGAGGAATATGTGACTATGCAGATTCCCACAAGAGAAAAACGTGGCAGAAGTATGCTGCAGCAACTGCAGCTGCATACGCAACGGAGTTGTTGGCAGTATTTCCAGGTGCTCACTCGCATACTGAAGATAGCTACCACCCTGATGATGGTAAGTATATCCACTTGGTATTGGGATTTTACTATAGCAACTGCTTACACAAGGGGACAAGGTCACAAAAGCTCCAGTGATCACCGGAAGAAATTGCTAGAGTCCCTCATGTTCGATCAACTAGACTCTCGTCAAACCTCTATCAAAGCCGCTCACAGCAAAACATGTCGCTGGTTTCTGAAAAGCCCTGATTACAACGAGTGGCTAAAGCCGGAAATGCTAGCGGAGCACCATGGCTTATTGTGGATTCGTGGCAAGCCTGGTGCAGGCAAGTCGACACTCATGAAGTATCTGTACACCAGCACTTCGAGGACACGTGGCGGGCAAACCCTCATTACCTGCTTTTTCTTCAATGCTCGGGGAGAGCATCTGGAAAGGTCACTTGAGGGCATGCATCGGTCTCTACTTCTGCAGTTGCTTCGAGGTTACCCCGAGCTCCAGTCAGTCTTGGATGACCTCGTTGTACAGGATGAGGGCGACTGCCCTTCACTTGACACACTCAAAGACTTATTTCGCAAAGCAGTGCTCCAACTTGGCCGACGGCACTTGATATGTTTCATCGATGCTCTCGACGAGTGTGACGAACAGCAAGTCATGGACATGGTTGATTACTTCGAAGACCTCACAGCAGAAGCCACAGATGCTAGGATCGAACTGCGCATCTGCTTATCCAGCCGACACTATCCCTACGTTCATACAGAAAGGGGAATAAAAATTACGTTAGAAGACCAGAACGGCCACACCGAAGACCTGTCCAACTACGTGACGAGTCGCCTGCGCATCCAAAACCGGGAGCTCCAAGAGGAACTTATTAAGAAAGCCTCGGGGGTTTTCCTGTGGGTTGTGTTGGTCGTTGATCTTCTAAATAAAGAATACGCCCGAGGTGGAATGGCCTTAAGGAAGAGATTGGCGGAGATGCCGAGCGGCCTCCACGAGTTGTTCAAGGACATGCTGAGACGCGACAACACTGATAGAGACCAGCTTCTGCTTTGCGTTCTCTGGATTCTTTGCGCCAAGCGTCCTTTACGACCAGAAGAGTTCCGCCACGCTATGTGGTCTGACCCGTCGCTAAGGGGCCTGATCGACGATGAGCTTCCGGAAGTTGGCACCTCAGATGCCGGTGACGGCATGGAAGTATGCGTTATTGGTACATCAAAAGGCTTGGCTGAGATCACCAAGACTAGTCGGCCTACGGTGCAATTTATTCATGAATCAGTTCGCGACTTCCTTCTCAAAGCCGGGGGGCTCCAGGAACTTTGGCCAGGTCTAGGATTTGACTGGAGAATTCCTAGCCACGAGAAGCTGAAGACATGTTGCCACGCTTATTTGAGCCACCCGTTGGTGAACGAGCCTGCCAAGCAGTTGGTCTCTGAGGGCAATGCCCTCTCAACAGCAGGGATCTCGGCAAACTTTCCCTTCTTAGAATACGCAAGTCAGCACATGCTTCACCATGCCGACATTGCCGCAGAAGGTATCGCTCAATACGACTTTTTATCTGGTCTCTCCGTGCCAGATTGGACACATGTCGCAAATCATTTCGAGAAGCATAGATCACGAAGATACACTCCCGATGTCAATCTCCTATACATCCTGTCAGATAGAGGCTATCCAAAGCTCATCCGAAACTGGCTGCAGCACCATTCTCCAGATATCTTTCAACCAAAGGAACGCTATGAACGCCCTTTGTTTGCTGCTCTGGCCCATGGCCATAAAGATTCTGTGGCGTCTCTCCTGGGACTGGATTCGACAATTCTGGATGGAGAAGACGTTACAGATGGCCTGGGTCTGCAGGGAGCCTTTAGTAGATACAAAAAACGAACGCCACTCGCTTGGGCTGCCCAGGAAGGACGACTCGGTATGGTCAAGATTCTTCTTCAACGCGGAGCAGATGTTTCGCAGAGAGACAAAGACGGTCGTACAGCATTGTCCAGAGCTTCCGAATATGGTAGAAAAATAGTTGAGCTACTACTCCAGAAAGGTACAGACCTTAATCCTGCAGGGTATTGGCGCGCACCGCTTTCCTGGGCTGCGGAGAGAGGGGACGAGGCAACAGCGAGCCTGCTCATAGATAAGGGGGCAATCGTTGATCCGATCGATTCAGATACAGATGAATTACTGCTATATGCTTCCGGAAAAGGCCATACACAAGTTGTCAGGTTTCTCCTCAGCAAAGGGGCGGATCCGAATGCAAAAAACGACATCTCGGAAAGTGCATTGATGCTCGCGTCGAGAAAAGGCCACATGGAGATTGCGCAACTTCTCCTTGAGAATGGAGCGGACATTGACGCCACAAATGATACTGGATGGACGTCTCTTTTCTATGCAACTATATCTGAACAGAAGCACATGGTGGAACTTCTTGTTCAAACGGGGGCAAATGTCAACCTGAAATGTCGGCGAGGCTCAAACGTCGGACAAACACCACTTTCATACTCCGTGCGCTTCAACATTGAACCGATAGCACGGATTCTCATACAGAATGGAGCGAATATAGAGGATTGCCTGATAGCTCATTCAGAGACGAGGCAGACAGCACTTTCTAAGGTCTTAACGTATTCTCATCCAGCCACAGCGGTTTTACTTGTCGAAAAGGGGCTGGAAATTGACAAGATTCCCGAAAACAGGTTGCAGTTGCTTTTCGAGGCTATACGCCTGGAAAATGAAACGGCGTTCAGGCGTTTGTTCAAGAGCGACCAAGATACCGATGCTCGAGACGGTAATGGATCCACGCTGCTGCTTACGGCAATACGTTATGGAAAAGAGAAGAGTGTAAGACTTCTGCTTGAAAACGGGGCAGATATCGAGTTGCAAAGTCCTCAAAAAGTGTCACCCTTGTTCGAGGCTATAGTTTGGGGGTGTGAACAGATTGTCAGACTTCTTGTCGAAAATGGAGCGAATGTCAACTTTAGAAACAACGGAGGGGAGACGCCACTTTCACGGGCATTGGATATGGGCCATGAAGCGATTGCAAGATATCTACATCAACAAGGAGCGAGGCATCCTGGTAGGGAGGTCTTCAGTGGATAAACGTCTGAGAGTGGTAATGATGAGAGTTAGGAAAGGGGTTTGTTGGGATTGTTGTTAGATCTTGTAGTACCTCTGCAAGTAATCGTAAGCTCAGTATTACCGCTCTTATCTATTGTAGCTAAACATCGTCCTTCCGCGCAGTTAGCTCATACTACCTAAGAGTACGAGATCGGGAAACCAAAGGATTCTGGCTGTCCATTCTGGTGGGTTCCCCTCAATTGGCAATCGTACGCTTCCAACTTTTGATTTCTTGATGTACACTAGACCCAGCTCATGCGCAAATGGTTAATGCCACGTGTGCCGTTGGAAGGACGGAAAAACATACCGATAAAAAGAATGGACCTCGGTGAAAAGACCAGCGTCGCCTGAGAGCACACCCTCATCGACTGCATGTCAACTACACCAGATCCGGCGCAGGAGTCGCCCCACGTGGAAGACTTCCGGCCTATCACGCCACCTCTTCCCCCCGATCCTGGTAGGGTGGTTCTCTGGGCGCCGCATGGCGAGCCAATAACGAATTCGGCACCAGGTAGGACATATGTGTGGGACGCGGATTTCGGCGCATAGTCGTATCTATGTAGAGGGTTTTTTGGCGTTGGACACATCTTCGTCGTCAACAGACAGTTCGAAGCGGGGAACCACCCCTGGATCCTGGTGGGATGCGTCCAAGATGCGTGGGCGTGCACAAATTTGGTAGCCACTCCCCTCGTTGTTTGACGGCTCCATTTCCCATATAGATTGGTATCCCCCGCCGACTGCAGCGGATCGAACATTATCAGTCAGTCACGCGCATACGCGAAACGTGGAAAGCCAGGAACAGTCACTCCAATTCAAATATGCAGGAGACGCATATCGTGAGTGGGATCCAAATCGGATTTATCGGTGCCCAGCGTGTCGCGACTAACGGTTAACCCAGGTGGCCGAGGCCGACGACTTCGAGGATGCTGACTCTGTTAGTACTTTTGACCCCCCTCCTACAACGAGGTGAGGTGTGCGGGGATGCGAGCTCCATAGCTGACAGTTCTACTACCCTCCAGCAGTATGAAGAATCCTCTGTGGCGTCTTTGACGGCCAGCATTCGTGAACATCGGACCGAAAATGGCCGAACTTATCACTCGATGAGCGCTGGGAGTACGCAATCAGAACCCGTTGATCTGTCCATATGCCATGTGCTAATGCTCGGAAGAGTACAACTACCCAAACGACGAGGTTAGTCTTTACCTCCCAGCCCTTTACTGTGGCCACCGACCGCAAGATCTGACAGTGAGAAACAGAGGGAGAATGATCGGCTCGGTATGTATTTCAGTCCTCTCATCTGGGGGAATTGAGTAAACGGCTTCTGCTTCGCGCTTGCGAACTCTGGCGTTGATGATCACTGCAGAATTCCAACATGAGATCTGGAATCTCACCCTCGACGGCGAGCTCGCCGTCGCCCCAGCCCACAAGACGGCAAAGCGCGTCTTGGATATGGGCACGGGCACCGGAGTGTGGGCCATTGATTATGGTACGCATGTCCTCCGTTACCCGCGCGTTTGATCCGAGCACGCGGTCGTGTCCTTGTTTCTATCCGCTGACATGTTCACCATAGCGGATGCGTATCCCGATGCTGAGGTTTGCTTTCCATCAAGCCGCGAGAAGAATGCCCCCAGCTGATCTGTCGGCAGGTTATCGGCGTTGACTTGAGCCCTACCCAGGCCGAATGGTGAGAAGAAAAGCTGATGAGACTGATAAAAGCTGCTGACGGCATCGGGCTTGCAGGGCTCCTCCCAACTGCGTCTTTGAAATCGACGACCTGGAAAAGAATTGGACATGGACGAAACCTTTCGACTATATCTTCTGCCGAACAATGGAGGGTTCCTTCGCAGACCCAGCTGAGGTAATCCGGAAAGCCTACAAGTAAGACGAACCAGGAAACCAAATTATCAAGCGGACTATTGCTGACATGAAATTTCTAAGAGCCTTGGCGCCCGGCGGCTGGTTCGAGGCCGGGGGGTTCGTGCTGCCGCTGGGGTGTGACGACGGCACCCTCGTCGAGGGCTCGCCCCTGCACCAGTGGCAGGAGCTCATGGTCGAGGCCGGCAACAAGATCGGCCGCTCCATCGAGAGCCCGGCCAAGTACACCGAGGCCATGGCGGACGCCGGCTTCGTCGACATCACCGTCAAGAAGTACATCTGGCCGCTGAACTCGTGGCCGCGGGACGAGAAGCTCAAGGAGATTGGCAAGTGGCACAACGTCAACCTCGGCATGGGCCTCGAGGCGTTGTCCCTGGCGCTATTCACGCGCGTCCTGGGATGGACGCAGGAGGAGGTCATGGTGCTCTGCGCCGGCGCGCGGAACGACCTGAAGAACAAGAACATACATGCGTACTGGAACGTGTAGGTTGCCCCCTCCCTCTCTTTAGACGGAGACTCGGTGACTAACTAATCGCAGGCAAGTCACTTACGCTCGCAAGCCTGAGACGGCGGTCGATGCAGATGCGTAGGGCACAACATCGGCCCAGCGGCCTTAAAAGAGGCCATTGCTATGACTATGGAAGCTTGACCTCTCCATTTGTGAATTGTAGAGAAAGAAATGACTGTCATGGTAGATAGCTACATAGGGTCCAATGAATTCAGTACAAGCACCGAAACCACGGAGCTTAAGCCGTGACGGTTGACTACCTGTTTTGCAGCTCATTCGCACTCAACGAGATGGAAGTACTAGACGACAGTATTATCAAGACGGGAAGCCATCAATATGACCAGACCAGCCCTTTAAGCTACGCAGGAGACCAAGAGCGTCACGATTCGCTCATGAAGAAAGGGAAAGAGTAGGTCTCCTCTGCATCTCGTCCGGATTGCGCGTTTCTATCAAGCAGCTCCTGCCAGAAGCCCCAATCCAATTCCATGTCGTCGGTAATGCAGAAGATCTGGTCGTCGGTCGCGCCCACGGTCGCGCTGTCTCCTTGCAGTGGCTGGGGCTGCGAGGCTTCGACACGACGGCCATCATACCCCGGCATGTCTTTACTTCTTTGCGGACCCTGCGGCTTTGTAAGACCGGTGCTGTTAGCGGCCGTCGGAGTCTCTTGTGAGGACTGGGAACAGCGACGCAGCGCGGCCCGCCGGCGGACAAGTTCCCTTACACAGGGCGGCTCCGCAAGCGGCTCCAGACTGCCTGCTCTGGCTGCCGAGACGCGTCGGTCCCAGGCTTTGATCATAATACTGCCGAGGGCCCAGTACAGCGGATCGCCAGTATCCGAGGCGAAGCGCGGATGATTCTCGAAGACCTGGTCGATGACGGACCAGGCAGCGTCTGCGACCGGGCTGGCCGGTATCCGAGACAGCGTGTTGATGAGTAGAATGAAAGCCTCGAAGGGGAAGAAGTTTGAGACGTGCCAGGTGAAGCGCTGCAGAGAACGGGTTGTGTGGGCCGCGATATCGTGCCGTACCACCTCGAGGCTGTTCTCCAAGAGCAGGTCAAGCTGTTCTGGGCTCATGCACGAGGCTGCCTTCTCGGGATGGTGGATAGGGTGGTAGACGGACAGCCTCAGCTGGCACACGGTGGAGCGGGCAAGATGTATAGTCAAGAGGTTCAGCGGGATGTCGGAGTTGATGTGGCGCAGGTAGCGCTCCTCGAGGAGGCTCTCAAGCTCGTCGATGGAGCGCAAGAGTTTGGTTCTGTCCCTGGGCGTCGTCTCCTGACCGAGCAGGCAGTCGTGCCGGATCATCCATACGGCGATCTCAATTCGAACGGAACAGAAGACCATCTCCGTGGGCACGTATGGCGGTTGGGGCAGCGAGCTCATGGAGGGGACGAGGTCGCCGTCGTTGACGCCGGTCGGCGGGTTCGTGTTGCCGCACAGTCGGCTCTCGGTGCCTAGTGCGTCACCCGTCAACTGGGTCGCTCGGCCGTCCAGGATGACTATTTGCCACCATACGCGGCGCCGTAGCTCGGCCTCGAAGGGGGAGAGATTTCTCAGCGAGCTTTCGCGGTGCATGCCCATCCTCTGCCCCATGCGGGCTGCCAGTCCCGTGAGAAGCCATAGGATGTCCTGATCACAAAGTTGACGGAGGGAAAACTACCACGAGTGTCAGCGGGGCTAGCATGGGGGAATGCGCTGACCGAACGCCTACCAGGTACAGAGTTAACGCCTGGAGGACTTTCAACTCTGTCGATCTGAGAAAGTCGACCCTGCTCAGCGCCGCTTCGGCGGCGTGACGGTACCGAGCCACATGCTTCTCCCTTGTCTCGCCGAGCAGGTTCCGGCACTCGACGTCCGTCAGGGAGACGACGGCGATGAGGTAAATGGAGAAGATCAGGGCCTCGGTGGGGCCGTCGGTCGAGGAGGGCTCGGCGAGCGACCGCAAAAGTTCTTCCTGGACTGACGGCCCGTGGAGGACTTTTGTCAAGGGGTGTACGTTGCTCGTGAAGACTTGCCATAGCCGGAATGACTGAACCGCCGATGGGTGCAGCATCGAGGGCGAGTCGAACCTCTGTCGACCGAAGATGAGGTTAATGTTACTCAAAGGAAGCTCCGGCAGGAGCCTGCCATTTAGCGGAGGCTTGGGTTCTTTTTCTTCCATCTGTCGCAAGAGGAGAGACAATTAGTTGGCTGGTCTGATTGTTACAGACTCCTGAACTGCATGGATGATGACCATCACGGGTTGCAGGCAGCTTTAGGGCTCCAATTACCTCATTCTCAAGACTCGCCCATAACTTGTTACTGATGAAGACAACCAAATTAGTCTTTTGGATTGTCATTTCGGCCTCGTTGCTGCGCTGGTTGCTCACTCTTCTACGCAGCGGCGCTGGTCGCGGCTCACGATGACCCTCCCGCTGCTAGGAGCGGTCGTCGTGTCCGGTGCCGCGAGCCGGTTTTTGAGTACATGGCTGTTGCGGGAATCCGCTGCCAGAGCATCTCGTGGACGCGGCCGAACGCTGTCTTGACTAGTCCGGCTGCAATACTCGCACAGCGCCTGATGGTTGCACCGGATCTTCCGGTGTTGACGCGAGACACAAGAATGTCCTCTGATGATCTTCACCTTGACCATTGCAAGAGAATCCGAAACTAACTGCGAATCAACTGCTGAATTCTCGAAAACGGGTAAATGGCTGATGGAGGGCTTGAGATGAGACGCTGTGGTCAAGGACTGCCGTAAACTGCAGTTGTATGCCGAGGGATAAAAGCGTCAGGAAGATTAAGGAGTTCGAGGCGGAAAAGCAACCGATAGGCGCCAATGCACCTGCTTCGCCGGTCCAACATTCGAAAGCCCAAGTTGGTTCAACAGGAGAGACATTGGCGCCTGAAGCTAGAGCACATGAGTTGGAAAGGAGGGGTTCCATCTGCCGAGCAAGCTCGGATAGCGAGGTCACGTCGGAAGACGGGAAAGCCAGCTCGAGCCGACTGTCCGCCGTCATTGTTAACTATTGCCTTCGTTGCACCGTTGACTCTGTTTGTTCATTAGCGTGTGGACGGATAGACTGGACGGACAAGGGTCCCTGGTGCCACCCGGGCCCGCCGGGGGGTTTGTGGCTGTTGCCCGCGTCACTTCGGTCCCGAGCTGACCGTCTCGACCGAACACCCTTTACACAAACACACACCCACACACACAGTCTCTTTTTTGCACCACTTCGTCCGTCTCGGGCGGCCTCTTTCGCAATTTTGCGGTCTCCGAGGATCGAATGAAGAAGTATGAAGGGAAAAGAGTTTATGCACTAGACGAAGACAACACATAGACACATAGACACCCCCACATCAATATCAGTAGACGTACTTGATTAGTTCCAAGTCACAATCTCAATTATCAATCAGTCGCCAGTTGAGTCATAGTCATTAATTTACAAATATCATTGACGGGACCGAGGCATGGACTCTGTCTTCTCTCAAAGAAGTCCAAACTGACAACACCAGTTGGGTCATTTCATCATGTACCACTTAGTGACCCGGACAATATGTCGTGCCTGGCCCACTTTCCTGATTCGGGAACTTTGTCGGCGTGTCGGTTTGGAACCCCGATGGGGCGGGCCCGAGACTTCGGGCCGATAACTAGTCGGTGTAACAGTGAGCATGTTCCTCGGCACTTTTGAATGCTTCGAATTCAACGGCAGAAAAAAGCAATTTGTCATCCTTCCGATACGGAAATGCATCCATGACGTGAGACAGCGTTAACGAATTGTACTGTACAATCTACGTAGGCTTGGAAAAGAGACGCAATTATATAGTATCTCAACGTGGCATGGTGAGCTTCTTTGGTTATCTTGTGTCTTTACCATCATATGGATCGGCTTTTGAAAAGCCCAGCTATGGGGTATCATACATCCGATATCATGTGTTGAGAATAGAGAAAAAACAGACAGCAAGCGGGCAAAACAATTGGAAACCAGTTGGAGAGTACCCATCTCTATAAAACCAAACAAACCCCCAAACAACCACATCGGAAGGATGAACCAATTTAATCAGAGACTGCCCTTAAAGAAGGATCCTCCCTACCAACCATTGCCGTAAGGCCACCACGGCCTCGGCCAGACCGAGCCGGGTCTGAAGTTACAGACCTTGTAATAATCGACATCCAGCCCCTCGTTCTTGCTCAGCAAGCCGCTGCAGGTCTTCCACTTCTCCTCCCCGTTGATCTTGACGGTCGCGTCGCCGATCCCCAGGGCCGCCCCCATCGTCGCGACGCGGGACTCGATCGTCACCTGCCACCCGAGCTCCGGGCCGACGCCGTCGTAGGACCGCCCGATCTTGGCGGAGAACCCGTTGCCGCCTCCCAGCGGGGCGTACTGCGTCTCCGCGATCACCCGCTCGCACGACTGGTCGAGCAGGAACGCGTAGCGGTCGCCGCTCTCCGAGTCGAACTTCTGCTCCGCGGGCTTGAACACGACGTTGTGGCCCACGTAGCTGATCAGCATCAGCTCGTCCGCGGCGGGCCGGCGTTCCTTGCACCTTGCCAAGGGGTCGAACGGGGCGCGTTTCTGGATGTCTCTTGCTTCCCTGTTGTTTGTTTGTTAGTTTCGACCTTCATCCATTTTATCAATGAGTAACGTACGGCTCAGTTCGAACTGGCTGGGGCAAACCGGCAACTGTAATTGCCATGAAAAGCAGTTGCAAAAGGCCCTGAGTTGCTTTCATTGTGCTAATTTGGATGGGACTTTGGGACAGATGGTCTGATATTTCTGTTGCGTGGATGATTGAAAAGATGATTTTTAAAAAGTCAATTAAGGTGGATCGAGTTCGGCTTGTTGACTATGCACAAGAAAAAGACCCATTGCACTTCAACAAAACATTGCCCTTCTTATAGTTGCGGCCAGTTGAGAGAGTAAAGTATGCTGTTTGGTGATGCTCTCCCCAGATTCCTACGCGCTCCTCTTGGACATCCTATACGCCAAGAACGAGACTCTGATCAGTCTGCTAAGTTTAGGAGTTCTTGGCGGTCAAACACTCGACAGCACCGCCCATGGGATTTGACGATGCGAGCAAGGGGTGCAAGCTGGTCAATTTACTCTTGGCGAGGTCTGCATTCCGTCAAATGCTACGGGATAATTGCCATAAATGGGCATGATCATCGAGGCTGCAGGAACTTCTACATGCTGCCTAAGGGTAAGCAGAGAGGGATTGAAGTTTACCTTGCCAAGCAACCAACCTAGTAACCCATGTAGGTAGGTAATCCTTGGCCTACCACAATCCATCAGGCAGCGGCTATAACAGCAGTGTTCTTCCTGCGCCTGGAGGGGCTGAGCGCAGGCAGTGCCTCGTCGGTTGCCAAACACCCAAAAGCCAGCCCATTCGAGTTGGGATGTGATGTGTTCTGATGACGGCTGCTCCACCCCATGCGCGCCCTTTTCTGTAGACAGAGACAACAAATGTCTGACTACCTGCCTAGAGAATGATGTGCACTACGCGCATGTCATCCTAGGCGGTTTTGAGCTGAAAGTCGTACCAAGGCAACAGGATCACAACTATCTGTTTATAGAAGCCCTGTTTAGATCGCTAATACCCCGTGGCGGAGACACAAGACTAATCGGTTAACTTACTGGTTGCCTTTCTCAACTGGTGTGCTTTTTCAGCCATGATAGTGAACCATATTGTTGAACCATGTGCGTTGACAAAAGGTAATGCGACCTCCTTACAGCCGAAATCAATAACCTACAGATCCTCCCCCTTTCATCCAGCTCACATGTCATGATGATCACGGTTTTATTGCCAGTTTTTGCCATGTACGGCTTCCAGGCCAGATCCTACACACCACCATCCAGAAAGAAAACAAGACCTCAATGAAAGCATATGTAGACAGTAAGGTTATTTAATCGTCCTTAAGGCGGAAAAAAAGAACAAGACCGTATCAAGGGTTCAAATACGAATAGAATAGTACATACTCAGCCAAAGTTGCTGTTATACATTTCATCATAGCTGACATGAACCCTGCTAAGTCAGGTAATATAGACAATCTACTAACCGTCCGAGCTTCACAGTCGGCTTGTGCTATGAGATACATATTCTGTATTGTCCAAGATGATAAGATGCAGCACATGCCGGCAGTCTTGCGAGTCGGTTTCCGCATTTTGCGACTCTTTTACCGTGTCAACTTGAAGAGAAAGCAACAGATCTGTTCATTCTTGAGAATATAAAGACACAATATTCTGTACACACGACATAAGAGACCCCATTAACTAGTCAAACAGACTTCCTCCCCAACCATGCGCCTCGAGACACCCTTACCCCCGTTCGGCTTTTTTCTTTTTGTCTTCTCGGGTCCTTGTGGTCTTACTAACCGACCGGGATCTACGCCACACACACACACACGTCTTTTCGGGCAACTTTTACATGACCTCGTCCACCAAGTTGGTCAGGTCCGCCCTCTTGACACGCGCCTCCGTGATCAGCAGCTCCGGGGGGAACCACTCGGCCAGCCGGCCGCCGGGCATGCCGTCCCCCTTCTCCATCGCGACGTGCTCCTTGCCCGCGACCATGATGCCGAGCGCCGCGCCGCAAAGCCACGCCCACACCATGCCGTCGCCGTTGTACCCGGCGCTGACCCACTCGCCGGCCGCGGCCCCCTCCCACCCGGCCCCCGCGCCCCCCTTGACGTCCAGGTCGTCAAACACCTTTTGCATCTTGGCCCTCCTCGCCCCCTGCGACGCGCCGGGGGACGACGCCCTCGCCCCGGTCAGGCTGTCCGGGACCCGCCCGACAAAGGGCGCGATGTCGCCCGTGAACCCCAGGATCCCGCTCCAGGACCGGATCACGTCGCCGTTCCAGCCCGCCCCGAACACGGCGTTCATCACGCCCGACACGTGGGCGACCGTCAGCCCGTCCGTGGTCGAGTCGTCCCACACGCCGATCATGTCCACGCCGTCCGCCGTGCTCCGCTCGAACCCACCGCCCAGCATCACGTCCCCGTTCGGCCGCTGCGTGACGTAGTCGAACAGGCCCTTGCCGTACAGCACGCTCCACGACCTGGTCCCCGGCGCGACCCCGTCCTTCCACCGGAACCCGCCGCCGCCGACGCCCCCGGGACCCCCCTCGTGCGCGGGCCGCTGCGCCGTCATGTGGCCCTTCAGGCCCGTCAGCTTCCCCCGCAGCCCCGTGAGGAACTGCCCGGCGTGCGCGTTGGTCGCGTGGACCACGTGCCTCGCCCGGATCGCGCCCCTCGACGTCCTCACGACGTACGGCCTGCCCCCGTAGTACTCGCCCGCCGCGGCGTCCAGCGCGACCGCCTCGACGGCGGTGCCCGTCTCCAGGCTCAGCGCCCCCGGGTGCGCGTCCAGCAGCTCCCGCCACACGGCCGTGACGAGGCGGTACGGCCAGAGCGCGCCGGCCGCGTACACGAGGCTGCCGCGGACGTGGCCCCCGTCGCACCCGAACCTCGCCGCCGTCTCCTCCCGCCCCAGCGCCTCGACCTCGAACTCGGGCACCCACCGCCGCAGCTCCTCGCACTGCGCCTTGACCTCGGCGAAGCCGTCGTCGTCGAGCACGAAGTCGACCGTCTCGACGGCCCTGCACTCGGCCACCTCCCTCCCCTCCGCCCGGCCGACCTCCAGCACGGCCTCGGCGGTCCGCAGCATGAACCGCGTCAGCCGCGCCGCGCCCTCCTTGCCAAAGTGCCGCGCCAGCCGCGGGAACAGCTCGTGCGGGCTCCCCTTCAGGTGGCCCCCGTTCCGCCCCGTGGCGCCGGCGCAGAGCGACCGCGCCTCGAGCACCACGACCCTCGGGCCGTCGCCGCCGCCGCCGCTGCTGCTGCTGGCGGCGAACAAGCTCTTGGCGACCGACACGGCCGTGATGCCGCTCCCGATGATGACGACGTCGGCCTCCCGCGGCAGGGTCTCGGAGCGCATGTCGGCGAGCTCCGGGAAGGGCGGGTCGTCGAGCCAGTACGGGCTCGACGGCTTCTCGTGCGGCAGGCCCGGGGCCGAGTTGATCCGCACCAGCAGGGCCTGGTACTGCGCGTTCAGGTCGAGGAGGAGCTTGAACACGGCCCCGACCGTGTTGGACACGGAGCGGACGGCGGAGAGGACCGAGCCCATTGTTTTGTCGTTGGATCGGTATGTGGGGGTGGTGGTGTGTCCACTGAATTTGTCGGCCCAGTCGCGATATTGATGCGCGACGTTTTAAGCCCGTGTTTTGCTGTGTGTGTGTGTGTGTGTGTGTGTGTGTGTGTGTGTTTCTAGACGTCTGTTGTTCGTGGAAGCAGTGGGGGGACGAGTCGGTTCGTCCGGGATGCATCGTATGTATGTGTGTGTCGAGAGAGTACGTAGCGGCGGGCGATCAGGGTCGATTACGTAACGCGCCCGGACCCGGCGTGGGGTCGGGCGGGAATCGGCACCGTGGAAGTGAAACATCTGATTCCGGTGTTTGGATGGTCTCGTGTTTCCATCTATTCATAGCAACCTCTCATCACGATTGGGCATCGGGCGGTTATGCTTATACTGTGGTTCTATCTAGAAACCTTCCATTGTGGTGTTGATCGTCGGGCATTATGCTTATACTTCTGTTCAATCCGTGTGAGAGAGCATGCATCCTCGTGTATCACCAGGGAGAGGGTTACGTATGCGACCCCTCCCTCCAAAGAGAGACGGACCGCCTTGGAAACGTGCTACTATGCTTATACTGGGTGTGTTTTCATCTAGAAACCTTCCATTACGGTGTCGAGTGTGTCGGGCATTATTATACTTATACTTCTGTTTAGCTGACTCTGTGAGAGTATCCTTGTGTATCACCAAGGTTACGTATGCAACCCCTCCACAGAGGGACGGACCGCCTTGGAAACGTGGTTTGCTATACTTCGGCTCCGATGTTTCGAGCCGAGACAGTATTGATGAAACAGAGGACACGCGCGCGCGCACGCGGGCACCCGGAAATGTAGAATAAACTCTTTATTTTTTGTCTAACATCTAGCCAAAACCAACGCCATGATCACCATCAACCCGAGTGAGTCCCTTTCCCTGTGAGTGTCACTCACTCACTTCTTTCAGTCCAATCTGCTGCTGCACCCGTTCATCGCGCGTGGCCAAACTTAGCTACCCCCCCAATCTTTTGCAACACCATCGGAACTCACGCCAGACAACGGCCCCATACTGGGCGAAGCCACCTCAACTCAAACCTCGTCCGAGGAGAAAAGTGAAATACAAAACATCTCGGTTTCCTTGTAATCTTGTGTTATGACGCCAGACTGATGCCGGGTATGTTGCCAAATGACATCCTTGACTCCGCCGGTCCGTCCGTTTCCCCATGCCAGCTGCTATTCCCGACCCCAATTCAGAATTACAACCCCCAAATTATCAACATGGAAGAAAAAAAGAGACACCGTCCTCCCAATCAATTCATTCGCTGACGAGCCCCTCGTCGTCGGGTACGTGGTCGATATCGACATCGTCAACGTCCGTTCTGTTACTGCGTCCATGGCAGTCCAGGCCCATGGCGGCCCGGGTATCTTTCTGGATTTTTAGGAAATACTTCCTCAACGTTCGAAGGCCTCGGAGGAAGCCACGATCCGGCTCGTCGGGGTGTTGAGGCGGGCATGGCTTCCCCTCGGCAAGGTCACCCTTGGTAAGGCTGTTTGCGAAATCGGCAATCTTGAAGTCGATGCCGCGTTTCTTGTTTTGCCTTTTCTTCTCGCGCAACGCCGACGTCTCTTCCGTGTCGGTTGCAAAGTCAGTCGTGGAATCGTCAACGACTGTATCGTATTCGGTACCCTCGGCCGTCGTGTCGCCGTCATAAAACATGAGGAGGCTGGCGGCGTAGAAGCGGTAGCCGTCCAGCTTCTTGACAATCGACTCGAGGTGGTCCAGTTTCTGCAGGATGGTCGGGATGTGTCGCAGGATGCTAGAGTGGTCGACGCCGTCGTAGAGGAACCGCGTCAGCGCGTCCTGGAATTCTTGGCCGGCCTTGAGGTCGCGCCCAAAGTACTTGTCCTTGAAGACGTAGCTCTGGCTCTTGACGTCCCAGACCTGCAGTCCACACACACGCACGCCAAGTTCACGCGAAGTGGTCCTGGCGCACTTGCCCTGCTGCGACTTTTGCTTCTTGGGCGTGGCTTCGACGCCGTACTGCCTAGTGCCCATCTTCAGGTCCATGATGCACGGTCGCTTCATGCCTGCTGTGAGGTCCTCCAGCAAGAGGAAGTACTCCACACGCGAGTCCCGCTGTGTCTGTGCTTCCTTGGGGTTCACGGGACGCGGGATTTTGTGGAACTCTTGAGTGGGACTGGGCATCTCGGACGGCACCGTCGACGCATACGTGGAATGATGATGCTCAGCCTCGTGCGAGGCGGCTTCCGTGTCAAGTGCAGCTGCAGCAGAGCCAGGCAGGCTGAGTTCTTTCGCGTCTCCTTCATGAGAGCCCGCACCATTCGCATTCGGTGCTTCCATCATGGGCGAGTTCACTTGCGATGTGACAAGGGATTGCCCGCCTTCGTCTCCGCCTCTATAGCCAGCGTCGTCCGCCTCCTCCCAGTACTTGAGATGCCCTCTAGACTCCGTGACTGTTCGTGGCTTCCGTCGGAGCCCTGTACCGGAGTAGCGCCTCTTCTTTTTCTGCGCAATGATCTTGTCCGCCAGCGTCTCCGGCTCCGGCGCACTCGTGCCGGTCATGTCCTTGACGTCGCCGTCATCTGCTTCTGCTGCCTCTGCGTGGCTGGGACGGTCGGGACGCTCCATCGGGATGCTTTCCGTCGGGGGGGGCGAAGAGCTCTTTGGCCGGAGCGGGCTGGAGCGCTGAGGCGCATGGCCTTCTTGGGCAGACGGGTCTTGCATGCGCACCAGGTCGGGAACAGAGTTGGTAGGCCGCAGGGTAGGCGGCTTCCGGAAGGCCATCGACTTTTGGTGGGGCCGACGGTGCTTATGAATTGGGATCGGCTGCTTCAGAAAGACGTCGTTGAACACCTCGTTGCGTAGCCGCTTGTTGACAGTCGTCGCACCCCAGCTGTTGGCGTGTCTCTCGTCCAAGCTGGGCCTTGTGGGAGACGGAAACCTGCCGCGTTCGGGGTAATCGGGCAGACCCGAGGACGACGTGCTCCGGCCGCGGGCCGGCAAGGCGGCGGTAGGGGGCGGCGTCGGTTGAAGCAGATTTCTTGGCAGAATGTGCCAGTTGTCGTCGAACGTGACGGTCGGTATGGGCTCCGGTGCGTTCGACAGCGACTGGCTGATGATTCTGCGGTGGTCTGTGCTGGCCTGGGACGCGCCGTTTGAGTTGCCATTCGTAGCGTTGGACTTTGAAGGCGACGCCGAGACCGCTGTCCCGCTGTCCCCCGTCTTCCTGCGCTCTAGGACCGGTGCATCGTCACGCTTATGGGTCGACTTGCGCCGGGACTGCTTGTGAAACGTGACGTTCAACACGCCAATGTACCGAGGGAGGAACGGCAGCAAGTCCGGATGGTCCTGCTCCACCTTCTCATAGAACTCATTCTCCCTGTTGTTGAGCTGTTTGCACACAGCCCTCTTGGAAAAGCGCCAGAGCGTGGTATGGCCGCCGACCTGATGTTTGTAGGGAATGAGCTCAATCGCCTCGAGAGGCTGTTTCGGCTCGGCTTGGTGATGGTGGGTATGCTCGTCCAGATGGGCGGGGACTTGTTGCGGCCTCGGCGGCTCCGGCTCTTCTTCAACGGCAAGATCGTTGATGGTGCCGGGCTGGACCTCACTAAGAGTAACGTTCGGCTCTTCGGGGAGCCGCTTCGGCTTGGGCTTTTGCGAGGGTGTGTCGGGGGGCTGATCGGGGGAGGCCTCCTCCTCCTCCAACTCGGGCTCGGGCTCGTCGGCTTTGACCAGCCAAGGGTGAAAGTCCTCGGCTCTGGAGGTGACGCGGGAGCCCGCCGTCTGTCTCGGCTTCGCCACGTCCCGCTCACGCTCGGCGGCCTCTTCCAAGCCGGGATGCGGCACGAATACTGCCGAGGAAATCTTTTCCTCGCTCGACTCGTCTCCCTCTTCGTGGCTTTCGCCGTGGTCGCTGCTGTCGGTGGATCGGCGTCGGGAATCATCCGCCTGGGTCCCTTGGACGGCAGGAAGCGAGACATCGCCCTCGGAGTGCTCTGGCTTGAAGTCGGCCTGCGAGTCGGCTTGCCTGGTGCCCCCGGCGTCCGCCTTGTGGAAGATGTCGCCATTGACCTTTCTCAGGCCGAAATAATCTTGGGTGGGCGACTCGGTGAGAATGGGGGTTTCGCCAGCCCGGGGTGACTGTAGGGGAAAAGTCTTTACTCTTTCCAGCGGTTTGGGCAAGCGGTCCTTCTTTTCGGAAAGCCTGGGAGATGGCTGCGAGGCAGCAACATTGGCAAAGTCCTCGACAGCAATGTCGAGGGACAAGGGCTCCTGTGTTTCGTGGCCCTGAAGGGGTTTGTCCTTGGGGCGCGTGTCCTTTCTGCGGCTAGGTGTCTTTTCCTCCTTGGGCAATCCCTCGCGGAAGAAGCGTAGGCTGTAGCTAGCCTTGCGGCTGCGGGCGTTCGGTTCGACGCCGATCATGGCCTCGTGGACCGACTTCTCAACCTGACCATCCTCCTGGCCATCGATGGCCTCGCTTGAGCCAATGGACCATATCTTTTCGGGGCCGACGGAGAAGCGCTGCTCGAGCTTCTTGGGTCGTCCTTCTGGTGCGGCGGCGGCGGCGGCGGCGGGGTCCTTGTGGAGCTTCTGATCCAGGGAGCGGACGGGGGGAATGAAGGAGTCTTCAGGACTTGTGGAATGTGAGTGGGCGCGCGTGTTGCGCAGGCGTCCTGTTCCTCTAGACTCCGGGTCGACGCGCTCCAAGGAGGAGCCCCTGCCTCGCGACCGCGTACCCCTGAGAAAGTCCCTGTGGTCGAGCAACATGGCTCTGATACCCTGGAAGCTGGAGATGTCGTAGGTAGGAGATGGCATAACCTCCATGTCGGCGGCGGCGGCGGCGAGCGGCTTGGCAGGGTGGGTCGAGTCGGCAGGTTCAAGTGGTGGTATAGAGGCGGGCTGAGGGGCGCTTCGAGGGGTTACAGAGGCGCCTTGGCCGGGAAGGGAGAGGGCATTGCGATTATCTCGAGCGAGAGGGTCCAGGCCAGCAGCGGCAGCAGGGTTGTTGGGAAGGTTGTCGAGGGCGGCGGCGGCGGCGGCAGAGGGCAGGGAGCGCTGTGACTCGGAGGCGGACGACGACGAGGGCTGGGCGTGGGGTTGTTGTGGCTGATGGTGGTGGGAATTTGATCTCGAAGGGATGCCGCGAGCTGAGGCGAGTGCTTGGGTTAGCAAGGACGGACCGGACTGCCTCGGGAGGGCGGCAGGGCCTCGGGGCTTTTTAATATTCGGGTCGACATGGCTCGAGGTATCCTGCTGGTGCTGGGTGACAGCGGCCGTGGCAGGGGGTAGATCTGCAACTTGGGCCAGGGGGGTGTCTGGAAGCGAGGGCGGGAGGGATGAGGAGGGCAGAGGCGGTTGCTGCTGATGGTCTTGCTGGGCAGCGACGACGGCGGCGGCAGCGACGGCGGCAAGGGCAGCGTCCGATCCAGCTCCAGGATCTGTGGCAGACCCGTCAGCACCAGCGGCGGGAGCAGCAGCTGGGTCGGACGGCAAGTGACTCCCACAGAGCGTGGAGCTGGAAACGGGAGCGGAAGCAGTGGTGGTGGTGATGGTGGTGGTAGTGGTAGGAGTGGTGATGGGAATGGGCGAGGAGGACGACGAGGTCGTCGACGACGAATGCGCGGGGCTCACCAGGGTCGCGGGTGCGGCATTTCGGGCGTTACGAGGCGGGCTGGACATGAGGGAAACATCTGGCGAGACTCGGAAAGATTTGGAGGATTGGTTCGCCGGCTGTCCTTCAGGGCGGAAAGGAAAGGGGGGGGGGGGGGGGATGGCTCGCGGCGTGGACGTGGGTTGCGTTGCGTCTGTGAAGTGTGCGCAGATGTGATGTGTGTGTGTGTGTGTGAGTGTGTGGGTGGGAGATTTGCTAAGGAAGGAGAATTGGGGGGCGAAGGAAAAGGAACGTCACGACGCACGCATGTGTGGGGAGGAAAGAGAGAAAGTGGGCGGGCCGAGAATGGAGTGGAGTGATTGGAGCCCCGTAACATAGGTACTACGAGTATTTGTACCGTGTTGTACATACCCTGGTACCTAATATAGTGAGGTACCCCGTAGGTACGGAAATGCCACGTATTACCCTTGGTTGGTGTCTGTTGGCTACTCCATACGGATACAGGTACTGCCTGCCTACTTGCGCAGTAGCGCTCCGGTTTACTACGTAGGTAGGTAGGCATGTAGGTACCTAATCTACGGATACCTATGCCAATGCTAGAAAGAAGCTGATAGGGAGGAGGACCGAGACCGGGACCGGAGGGAGGGGTGGAGAGGCACATGGCAGGGCGAGAGAGAGAGAAAGAGAAAGAGAAAGAGAAAGAGAGATGGGTAGGTATTTGGGCTGTATTTGCAATGCAGGTGCCTGAGTTTAGTTTAGGTTAGGCTCGGTTCGAGTGCTTGTAGGAGGCGAGGCGTGTGCTGGGAGAAGGACAAGGGCGTGCGAGGTGGAAGATACAGCCCGATTGAGCTTTTATTCCTTTCTTTTTTCTCTGCCTCTCTTCCTATACATATATGTTTACGTATACATATATATATATATATATATATTTTATTTTTTGCTCGAGTTTCTAACAATTTGCCCGAGGCACGGGGCAGAAAGCCATGCAGTCCAGTCGGCGATGGCTCCGAATGCATGCATGCCTGCCTGCCTGCCTGCCTACACATGACTACCTAGGCGTACATACATACCCCTGCACTAGCACGAGCAAGAAGGAATGTCAAAACAGAAGGAAGAAGATGCAAGAATAAGAAGGAGAAGAAGAAAAGACACCTCAGCCAATGCGATGCGTGCGATGCGCTTCCATGCGACGCGAACTCGGTCTGTGAGCGGTGGGCAGAGTGGACTTTGTGTGGACTCGACTCGACTCGACTTGGGGGCACTTTGCGGGCGGGCGGGCACCTGATGGGCTTCTTCTGGTGGCCTGTGCTGTGCTGTGCTGTGCTGTTGAAGGAAGGATGAATGAATGAATGTACACGTACCGAGTGCAGCCATTGGGCTCCATCTCAACAGATGCCCGAATCGACCAACAATGGAGGGAGATGGCATGACGACAAGCGCATCCGAATCAATCTCCCTGATCTGACTGAGGGAATGTATTTGGTGTGAATGAGGGGCAAGTCTTGGATAGGTATTCGAATCTACTTACATAATACAAAGTACCTACCTTATCTACCTAGGTAAGTACCTAAGGTAGGTAGGTACTGTTGTCAGCCACCTTGACCTACCTAGATAGATAGATACCTACCTGCAAATGTCAGCAGTGGCTCATCGGCCGGCATCAACCTCGTTATCGCAACCGCGAGTCTAGCGTACCTACGTAGGTAGGTAGAGAGAAGGCAGTGTTTGGGCACCTTTCCCAATCTTTCTGCGAAGCTGCTATCAGTCGGGGAGGGAGGGAGTGGACGTAGCGTAGCGCAGGGATGGATGGATGGATGGATGCTCGGGCCACGAGGGAAGAGGTACGGTACGGTACGGTACGGTACGGTACATACGATTGAGTGGTCGATGGGCGGCAGACCATGTACTGCGGATAACGATGGAGCGCCAGATACGCCTGATGTTCCCATCCTCGTTAAATGTATGACGAGTGACTTGTGCCCGCCCTCCCACGTGTGTGGAAAGTACGATGTACTTGGTAAGTAACACCTGCCCCTGGGCTGGGCTCAGCTGGGCTGGGCTGGGCTGGGCTGGGGGAGGAAACAATCGTGGGAAGGAACCACCGACCCGACACCACTACCTACCTACCTATCTATCTACATCGTATATTACATTACCCAAGGAAGGTAGGTCCATGTACTTCTTGCATTCCATCCCTTCTTTTGGAGCTCGCAGCGGGCGTCACTCGACAATCTGCACCGCACCGCAACGCACTACCCCAAAGACCAACAACGGTCGAAACGCATTCCCGAGACTCGAGGGGCTTTAAGCCAAAGTCACGCACGCCGCGTGTTCCTCCATCGACTTCGGCTTGGTTTCACGGCTTCTCGCCACACGGCTTCTCGGCGGCTTGTTGCCATCGGCACGTGGCTCATCAAGCACCATTGACCAAACACCAAGCACGAAGTGCAAAGGCTACCTAGTTGTAGGTACGGAAACCATCCATATACGCTACAGACATACATACATCCATCCATGTACGGATAGTAAGGGCAAACAAGAATACTCGACTGACAACTCAACCAGCCAGCTATCCCATCCATTCCAGCCAGCCAGCCAGCCAGCCAACCAGTCGGGCAAACATACAATGCCAGCGCACCATCATTCAGCCTACACCGAACTGCATTGCACTACATACATCGCATTGCATCGCAGCACCTCGGCGCTCACCGGTTCGGCCTTGCGCAAATCGAAACAAGGCCATCCATCCCCTCCCCCGTCCTTCTGGTTCCCACGTCTGCGGATGTCCCCTGCCCTGCCCTGCCCTGCCTAACCCTAGTGGCTGCCGGTATCTGAACTATGTACCAATGTCGTACAAATACGGATATTGTAGGTACTTACCTCCACTACCAAGTACGTACAGGTATCAACTTTCGTCCAAACCCTGCTTGTTGTACCGTCCACGGGACTGCTAGCCTGGCTCCCGGAGCCTTTCAATTGCCCTACCTACCTAGTCCGTCGTCCATCATCCTCCGTCGGCGCCCATTGAGTCCTGGGCCCGCCTTCACCAGACGCCGAATGCCAAACGCTTGGAAAGGCCCAAAACACAACCCCGGCCAGAAGCTGCTGTCCCCGACTGGAATCGCAAGGGGTCCGTCCCTTCAGCCATTGGGGACAGACACCATCCGCCTGGCCATGACCCTCTAGCATTTTGCCTGCCGGCCTACATACCCAGTAGGTACCTACCTACCCTGTAGATCCTCCACCAAGCGTTGCCCGCCACCGATTCTCACGTCTTCTAGTCACGAGAACCGCCATTACCTAATTGACGACCTCGAATATCGCTCCTTATTAGCTTGGCCCCAAGCGTTTACATGACTACCTATCCGGCGTTCCCCCGCCTACTATGACACATACACCGACAGTTAATACAGTTCCCGCCATGATGTAAGCAGCGTCGTTGCACCGCTGGGTACGATGCGATGCACATCCACAGCATAGAGTCTCGGAACTGTTCCCCGGCCTGACAGCATCTCAGACCGGAAAGCACACGCCGTACGTACACCGACAGACACATCACCCAACTGCAGCAGTGACTCTCCCATTGACCGACGGCGACGCGACCGAGCGCCAGGCCGTTGATCCCGAAACTCTTCTCGAGCGCACGTTGTCCTTCCTCGACTTCTTACAGGCCCATCCGAAAGCCGACGCTTTCTGGTGTCTCGTCGCCTGGAATTTCATCTATCAGACGGATGCCACGACGCGAAACCAGTCATCCTGCCAGATGAAAGAAGTCGATTTGTCGTCCCAATGGCCGAATCTTCCGTCTCTCATATCAGTAGGTAGGTAGGTAGTCCCTCCTAGCCAGGGCCAGAAACAGCGTTGACTTGCCCGCCTGCGTGAGGCCTCTACCGTCCTTATCGTCGGACCCCCCTTTTTGACGCTCCCAGGGTGCCGCACCACTTCGTCGGAGCGGGCCACTCCTACGGCCACTGGCTAGCGTTGCAGGGCTGCTGCTCGCGCTCCTCGTCGCTTGTTTATCCGGTTGTTTCTGACATGGCGCTAGAGATGGTTTCATCCGTCATCCGCGCAGAGCGAATGGCCGGAAGCTCTACTCGAGTGGGTGGGTGTGTTGCACTGGACGGCACGTCGTCTGGATCCATGCGCGGGTGTGGCATATCTCTTCAACCCAACACCGCCAATCGTCATGGTTAGAGCGACAGCGACCAGCGCGAGAGTGTCCGACTCATGTACACGTTGCTATCTCATCGACCATGCACGTGTCGTCACCACTTTCGCTGGTCCAACCCGATATCGCGGACGACTGGCCCGTTTGTTCCACAGCATGACATCGGTGAATTGTCACAAATCGGCCACTAGGCGGCCCAAGACAGAACCTGGAAACGACGCCGCAAACGATCCCGTCGGTCCATCTAATCGACATCCTCTTGACCTCTTCCACTATCTTTGTCGGCCGCAGATCAAATCAACGAGGTTAGCCTAGCCGGCCCTGGCCACACACTCTCGCCTCGAATGCAACACCCTCGTTCCCTGTCTTGTGTCGACGGAATAGTCTCCCCGCCAAAGGCAGTCCAGTCCGGACGGGACGGTGCGTCCATCTATTCACCGTCTGAGCCAGACGCAACTCCCCCCCCCTTTTTTTTTGACACGCCTCAAAGTGTTTACCCATGCTGCTCTTTTGGAGAGCTCCATGGGCCCTATTTTCCCAGCTCTGGAACTCTGAAGTCATAAGCTCGCGCCAAGCCTCAGTTCTCAATTTCCCATGCCCGAACCCCGGCCGGCCCCTCGCCGCCAATCAATCAACAACGTGCTCGACAAAACCGCATCATTACTACACCCCCAGGCTCCCCCCTCTCTGGTCTGTCGTCTGTCTGAACTCTAGATAATCGGCGGGTGTCTGCCGTGTCGTAAAGAATATTGCGTGCTTCCGGCGTGCCGCGTGACGTGCTCGGCACTTCAGGGAAGGATACCCAGCATCAAGAGGCCTCAATCTGCCTCAGTGCTGTCTTGGGTCCCCTTTTGCGTGTACTGAGTTGTGTACCTACTCTACTGATGAACAACTGCATCTTAGGGGTTTCTGTCTCATTTACTATACAGCAAGGGTTGGGCCGATCCGTGTCATCCAGACCACCTTTTGGAATGCCCCCTATCACTCACACACACACACATCATCGTCCGCGAGCACGGGCACCTTGACACCTCGTCCTGACCGTCCCTCTTATTACCTGTCCCTCCTCCCTGAGGCTCTGCCGGAAACCCTGTCGCCTTCCCCGGACTGTCAGCGAGGCGCAGTAGCTTTCACCCTTTTGCCGTACCTGAATCTAAATGTGTGTGGCCATCGCTCTGAAACCCGGGGAGCACAACCTAGCTTCTGCAACCGCATAGGAGCTTTCCCCACCGCTTTTTGCCTCAAAGCAACGCCGACGCCGTACGAGTTATGGTTTTTTTCTTTTTTCTTTTTTCTTTTTTCTTTTTCCTCTTCTTTTCTTCTTCGATTTTGATCTGCCGTTGAACCTCTCCATCCCAGTTACACGGCCACATGTCTAGCAGCTGGAGAGACCCCCCATGGTTCACCACCTCCCTTCGATTCTGGAACATAAGATGATCTTCCCACGCGGCCGCGCAGGGCTGCATTGACCCTGTCCCTGGTTGTTTCTGTCCAACGAGAGGCAGGAGATCCTCCATGTGGTCTCTTGTCTGGAATGCATCACCGCCGCCGCCTTTGTATTGAACTCGAGACAGTCCCAGGAACCGGCCTGCCGGTCCTTTATGGATCCCTGAACCCTGGGGAGCTGGGTCTACCTAGTGCACCCGAGAGCTGCATCGTCACGACGGCTTTTTAGAGTAGTTCCTTTTTGTTTCCCTTTTTCTTATTTCCTGCTACTATGTTTCGCATTTTGATTTTTATCTTTTCCGGCACGGCGTATGGTTTTTCTTCTTCTTTCTTTGCACACGGCGTATCCGTAAACGCAGTACCTACGTACATGCAGTTCTTTCTGACCCCACATCGTTTATTGATATACTGGTGGCAGGGATGCTCGTTGCGGAGAGCCCGAACAGGGCATCGAGGGCATCTCGATCGAAAATAGTCACCAAACCGAGATTGTCCCCCCCCCCCCCCCAAAGAGCGGATATCGAACGCTGCCACGCTGCACTCGGGCTCGCCCACGTGCGTAGATATACCTAGCCGTCGTATCGCGATGTTACCTTGGCCAGTCGGGATGATGCCATGATGGCACGTTTGCCGCGCCGTCCGAGGCATTGACTTTTTTCTTTTCCCTAGAATCAACAAAGATAACCGTTGTGTGTGTGACTGGGCATTTGCAATCTGTTTTCAGTTTGCTCGTAGGAGATCTGCGTTGTATTGGCATGTGTCGTAATTTGCTCCCAGTCATTGCCTCGGTATCTCGCTGCGTCCGTTGTAGCATCTCTGGCCAAAGGTCCTCGTCATGTTGTGTGTTATTACTCGACATGAGGTTATTGAATTTTGGGCGCCCTGTATTGTTTTTGTGTAGAACTACACACTGTACGTCTCTTTCCCAACTTCTCCCCGGCGGAGGCCGTCATGTCTTTTGCGCGATCCGTGTGGATCGGGGACGCCGTTGTGCCCTGAGGAAATGCCAGGTTTGCGTGAGGTTAATGGCGGGAAGCAGGCTAGGATCGTGAGTCTATGCCGGGTTGCCAGTCAAGGGCATTGGGCTTGGAGAGACAGGGGGGAAACGGGTATCTCTTCTCGTGGTTAACGAAACAACGAGGCAATTGCATGGACTGCGTGGCTCCTGTGGTATACTGGCCCTTTGCATCAAAAGCAAACGGAGTGTTGGTTTTGGTATTCACACACTGATGATCCTGGGATGGCACGGAACCGGGGCCCTCTGAAGCGCATCACCTTGTATAGATTCGATGCCATTCACTTTACGAATTCGCAATCCGCTCTCGTCCTCTTTGAGAATTAACAGCTCTCCTTCGTGTATTATTTACCTAGAACTGTCATAAAGAGACAGACACGCCGCGTCTGTTGAAATGAGTACAGGGCCGGTATATCAGTTGGAGGTTGCCATTCAAACCGAAAGCCAACGTAACAATCTTTCACGGCTGCTGCGAATACCCGTATCGCCATGAAGCCCGCAATACATGTGGCAAAACAGAGTTTACGTCCTGACGGACCGCTGCGAGCCAAACTAGAAGTTCGTGCCATCGTACCCAGTGCCATCTCCGCGGCCGCCCCCGTTGCGCTTGGTGGTGACCTCGGGACGGGGCACCACCTCGTCCGCGTACCGCGGGAGGCCCGTGGGGCTGTCCGGGACGGTCACCTCGTTGGTCACTACGCTGACGAGCAGGTTGCTGAGCCGGCCGCGCGGCTGGGGCTCGCCGTCGGACAGCGTCAGGCGCCAGTGCAGGTTCCTCTGCAGGTAGGGGACGACGTCCTCGGGCGCCAGGCTGCCCAATAGGCCGGCGACGTACCGCTCCGCCAGGGCGACGGTGAGCGGGATCTGGCCGGTGATCCGGCGGCCGGCCGCGCGGCCCTCCCGGCAGTTGCGGCAGGGCGTGTCCTCGTTCTGGCCAAAGGTCGCGAAGGCGCCGACGTGCGAGTGGTTCGTGACGTAGAGGAGGGGCGCCCCGTCGTCCGGGTCGCCCAGGAAGACGTGGACGACGTAGTTGCCGCCCAGCTCGGCCTTCTCGGCCTTGATGTCGACGAGCCACTCGAGGTACTTGTTGTCGGGCCCGACCAGCTTCTTCAGGTCGCGGCCCCCCTCCGGCAGCTCGACGTCGTCGGCGCGGGCGGCCAGTGGCTCCTGCGCGGCTTCTTGGTCCGCGACGGGCGCCGCGGCGGCGGCAAGCGACGGCTTCTCGGCCTTCAGGTGGGCCCTGGCGCGGGAGCGCAGCTCCTCGGAAGCGGCCCGGAAGTCCTCGTCGCCGCTCCTCAGGATGTTGGCCAGCGAGGCGTTCCTCCCGTACAGCCGGTCGAGCTCGTTGAGGACGGCCTCCCTGGTGGGGAACCTCGACTTTTGGGTCTCCGGGTAGGCGTAGCCGAAGGCGGTCGTGTACCTCGCGCCCTCGGACGTCCAGAACTCCTGGTCGGTCCCGGCCGCGGACTCGGCGAAGGGGGCCAGCGGGGTCTCGATCGTCTCGGGGTCGCCGGCCCTGACGATGAAGTTGCCCCCGAACGCGCCGGTGCCGGCGGTCTGGTCGGTCACGTAGGTGGACGGGTCGTCGGGGTCGTCGTGGCAGGCCTGCCAGATGGCGAACAGGCGGTCGACGTTGACGTGGTGGAGCCAGAAGATGGGGTCGAACGCGGCGATGCCCGGGTCGCTCATGTGGCCGCCGCCGCCGGTGTAGTTGTGGATGGCGTTGTGGATGTCCTCGATGCTACCCCACTCGGTGAAGTTGGGCTGTCCCGGCTCCTTGGGCGGGTTGAACCGGTTGTGCGAGGCCGACCCGAAGTCGCGGTAGGATTGGAGGATGAACACGACACGTTCAGTCAGGTTCTTGCCGCGGGAGGCTTGGTCGGGGTCTGTTCCGGTGAAGAAGCTGGTGAGTTGCTCCATGAGCTCGTTGTTATTGGGCTGACCCGGGTGGCGGACGGTGCCACCGATTCTCGGAAACTAGTCGCTGAAGTCAGATGCGTGAATTACGCCGCATTGTTCAAAGAGATATTCACCGTGTTGATCCTCCTGTCGCCCTTTGACACCTCACCGAACTTGTAGGATGCAAGAGGGTTTGGGCTGAGAAGGGAATCGCGCTGCTTGCCATGAGGACGCTTGACTTGGACTCGGGCTTGGGAGGTCGCCTGGACGGGAAAGACGCCGAGGTCGGGACGGGCCCAGTCCCAGTAGGGCATCCTGAAGTCCTTGGCAGCCTTGACGTAGTCGGCCCTGCGCTCGCTCTCCTCGAACTCACGGGCAACGGCGTTCACGTGCTTGTAGAGCTCGGCCTAGACCACGTTAATACTCGCAGCGGAAGGTGTAGGTTGGAACGTGTCCACTGACTTCGAACAGGGCGAGATACGGACGGTGCCAGGGAAGAAACAAGATGGAGCTGTGGGTACAGAATCCGCCGAAGCTGTTATCGACCCGGACCATCTTGTCGTTCCAGCTCCTGTCTGGCCATTTCTTGTACGGGAGTCCGTGGATGCCTGATGCCGTCAGAATGCATTCTGGGTATCCGAACTGTTACTAACCAGCAATCTCGTACCACGAAAGTGGCATTGTCTCGTCGACTGAGTTCTGAAATCTTTCCAACCCCAGAAGAAACAAGTTCCACTGATCGGGGTGGTCCTTGATCATATCACGCACCTCCATGCGCACAGGTGGGTTGGCTTTGACAAGTTAGCAACAGACCGAAAGGAGTAAGTAGCTGCTAACCTGGGTCGTCCGGCCTGATGCCACGGACAAGAACAGGGCCTCGGGTTCCATCTGAAGACATAATGATGAGTTCTTTCAATGAGACAGATGCTGTAGTTGGTTATATTGTAGAGAGAAAAGCAAAATACTTGACGAGCAGAATGGAGGTTATATATTAGTTGTGGTGAACGAGTTGTGGAGTCTGCTTATAGTCCGTCACAACGAATCCTCGAAAGCCCATGGCGGTTCAAGACATGAACAGAGGCGCAAGCTGAGAAGCCAAGGCACGGCCAAGGGCACGACTGGGACCCTCAAACGGGTGGTCTGGTCACATCCTGCCGCCTGAAACTTCGTCATCGTGGCGCGAATGGGCATAAGATATGTCTGCTTGTAGTTGCAAGTCAACGAGGAAGAATAAGCACACAGGGGCACAGCCAGCCATGGCGTCTTGGGGCCTTGTGCCCTCGGAACAGAACCAATCACGCGCAGGGACAGTGCTCACCGAGTTTTACCGGGCGATTCCAGCTGGGGGTGCTTTTGTGTAACCATAAGCGCAAGATGTGTTCCGAAGAGGACGGACGGCGTGGAATGATCTCTGCTGCAGCGGTGAATGAGCTGAACAGATGCTGACGCCCGACCGAAAACGGTTGGGGTTCCAAGAGAAACTAGTGGGAGGAGCAATGTAAGCTCTCATAGGCAGCTTTACTGACATTCCGCGTGTATACGCCAGCTCGTCTCGTCATCTGAGTCACGCTTTACCGAAAGAACTCGAGTACCTTTATTTGACATTCTGGTACATATTCTGCGGGGCTCCGCAACGGAGACAGAACCGGCGGTATTGCAATAAGTGGGTTGCAAGACTTGATTAAGAGATATAAACTTGTAGCCGCCTTTGGGGCTTGTCATTGAAGCTCCCGCTTCTCTCAATCTCACTACGTGTCATCAGAGTCCTCTACTGAATCAGAGGAGAGAGTGGTCCAAGACTAGGTTGCATCCAGCGTCATTTCTATTGCTAAGCAACCAGAGACAGGATATGAAAAGTGATAAGTCTGCAGAGAGCTCGTGTAACTCAGCCCATGCAGCTACCAAAATTCGGATCAACGCTAGTAAAGGCCGCAGCCTCGTTTGTTAGCCAACATAGCCTATATGAAGCTGAATGCTTTGAAACGTACCTGACGAACCAAGCTCCGGTCCAAGTTTCCCCGCCGTATTCACAGCCATATGCCTCTTTCCCCAAAAGCTCCATGCACTTCTCCATCGACAAGGGCGATTCGCCATCGCCACCTGGGTGAGTGTTGCTCTGTGCAGCTTGTCAGCTCCATTCCGGAAGATTATGAAGGTCGAGCGCAAGGCTGTTGCAAATGCTCGAGTTACAGCCCTTGCGGTGACGCACCTTGATGGAAAAGTCCCATTTGGTACGCAAGTCCTGTTGCATACAGGTTCTCCTCGTCTCGTAAGCGCTGAACTTCACATCGCCGTTGCCGACAAGGTTCGCGCATGCGAAGCTGAGACGTTCGGTGTCCACGAGGATGTCCTTCTCCCTCAACCACTTGCCGTATTCACCCGACCTGCCCTCTCGGTGGCAGAACGCATTGGCGGCAGAGATGGCCGATGCCAGCACGAAGAAGGTGGCGCGGAGGTGCATCGGGAGGGGTCTTGAAGCACAGCCGATGTATGGGGAACTGTCGATATCAAACCTTGGCTTGTTGTTCGACGGACGGGGCTGATCTTTTGCAACAACGAAGATAGCGTGTCGACTGAAAGTGCATAGTGCCATCAGCCGGTCAGTTGAACCCCTTATATGTCTCACACCTTTAAAAAAAAAGTCCAGTGGGGCATTTTCCTCGGCGAATCGCTTGTGGCTTCGTGACTTCTACAGGAACGGCTTTACCCCTTGTTCAGACTGTTTGCGGGTTGGTTCAAGGGCAGTATCACGCAGGTATAAAGTCAAGGCCACTTTCGAAAAGGGAACCATCTTTTTGAATGAGTTTAGTCTTAACCGAAAGTTGATGCGTTATTGCACAAACCAGGCAAATGTTACATGTTTTTCTGCGTTATTCCGACCAAGGCAGGCAAGGGGTGTTTATAATCCAAGAAAGACTTGACACTCTTTGGAAATAGGCAACCCCAGTTTTCGGCCAAGCAAATGAACTCGGCTTACATTTGTGAAGAACAGCGGCCTGTGAGCCGGACTCTCCCTGGTGTAAAACGCAGGGACGACAGCTAGTGTAACAGTGATACAAGTCTACACAAACCGAAACCGGAATACCAGCCACCCCTCAGGGATGATATTCAATAGAAAGCCTTTAACTTGGTAGAAACATCAGGGTTTTATACGACAGTCGAAGTAACTCTTTGGTATGGAGATAAGTCTGATTTTGTTGGAATGCTTTGTGGTCAATTGTAACGGTCAAGTGGCAAACCTCTTGATAACCGCGGCAGACGCCCAGCAAAAGACGCAAGGGAACAAAAATAAAGGCCCTGAAGGCTCCATGGCGGGTTATTTATCGCTTGTTGTCTTTTTGCTTTACTTTCTAGGGGCAACATGCTCTTTCTGTATGCTTTACCGATCAGTGATTTCGCAACTTAAAGTCCCACGCCGCCGCTCCAAGTCGTCGGCCAGCCCCACGGCTCGTGTTCCATCCTGAATTTCTGATTCCAAGGACGCCATGCTTGTTTCGAGGATTTTAGTCCTTCTACCATTTCTCTTTGCCTGCGTATCGGCTGGCGTTATAGACAATCACGATCATGACAATCATGAGTGGTCAAGGGAAGTACGCGTCCGCGGCACCGGGTCCAAAGGTGGCGATGAAGATGTCAGCCTCTCGGGAGCGGAAGGAACTGGGCCGCGCAACCACGACAGTGCTCAAGGTGTTCTTGAGGGTATTGTGGTCAAACTCAATGACCGCGACAGCCTTTTGACAGCAGCGAAGCCCCCCGCCACCCCCGACATACCATTCGAACCCCTTTTCAACGGGTCCAAAGTGACAACAGCAGTGGATGACGAAAGTTCTCCGCCCATTCCCAATGAAACCTCAACAAACCATAGGACAGAGCCAGCGGTGGATGTCATGGCTGTGAACGACAATCACCTAGAACCTCGGTCAGTTCCGGCATAGGCGAGAGTGCCAACAAACGTTTGATTGACCAAGTTAGGGGAACAAAACATCCGGCGGAAATTCAAAAAAAGGACATGAAATCCCAACTTGCTGAGCAGCTTAATAGTTTGACAGACGATCTTGTCAAATGTGTAAGTGATTCTCTTAAATTTTGCACACCATCCTATTATGTGTATTCTTTTGCCTTTGAATCTCTCAAAAGAGCTCTGCTGACCAACACGGTCCAAAGGTTGTATGCGTCCACATCTGCAGGGCTTCGCAAGAGCAAGCCGAATGGCCCCTCGAGCTGCTGTACCCTCGGTAAGTATATTCCTCAAACTCTGCCTCTCTTTAATGGCGGGCATGAAGGGAACTCTGTTAATACTGAGAGAAACTCCAAACAGCTGCCTCAAATCCGAATGCGTCGCCAAAGGTCCCTGCTTGGGGAAAACAGAAAAGTACGACAAAGTGTTTGGAGGTAGATGGGCTTTCAAGGAGGTTACCAGGGCAGCGTGGAAAAAGTATTGGCATGGCGAATCGGGAAAGTTCTCTTTCAGCGATATCACTGGAATACCCGAATGAGTACCATCTGGCCAGGAAGAATGGACAATGCCGAGGTTTGGGCACCAACAAACCCACTTCCATCTAGCTTGTCGGATACCACCCTTCCTCCTTCGTTTCCCTTCTTTAAGACAGTAGACAGCATCAATTAAGTTCACCAAAATGCTGCTTCACTTGGCCCAAAGGCTTCATCTATGACAATAACCAATAGAGATACTTGCAGAAAAAAACGTGCAAATTAGGTCTGCTAAGTTTTAGAAAAGAAGAAGAAAAAAGAAAGAGACAAGGGAATGCGGTTTAGACGTCATTAATACATCCAGTCTTTTATCTCTACAACTTAATAACATGGCTAGAATAGATTGCACCTGCCCTCTCTTGTGTCTTGGTTTTTCCCTAAGAATATAGCTTTGTCACTCGATGTTGTTATTTCTTCTATTCTGTTAATTGTGTCTGGAACACAGGAATCCTGATGTCTTACGAACAAAGAGAAAGCCTTACCGGGCGTCATGGGCACACATATGACACTGTGTTTCAGGAGCATAGCCACTCAGGCAACTAGACCAGTGCTTGGGAAAAGATATGACGCAGCACCAAAATAATGTCTGCCTGCTTGGCAAATAATTTCAATAATTCCACAAGCATCATACACAAGGCGCAGTCACAGCTGCAGCGAACACCGTGCCCTACACTTGTAGGCAAGACGCATAATTCGTTATACTAATAGACAAACGGTATATTATGTCTTGTTGCAGGGCCCTGGCACCTATAAATACAAGATTATCCCCAGTACACAATGGCCTCACATCAACAACATTCAGTGCATTCATCATTCATAGGATATCGGGTCATTCAGTGTCAACAGTACCAAGCTATTAGCTCTTCACACAGTTACTTTCTATTTATTGCCTCATCAGGATGGCCTTCACAAGGTTCCTTATCGCATCTATTCTCTAATCCATGGCGATGGCAGCCCCCCAGATTGCTTTGCCACCTGCACCCGACTATTTTTGCCCAATCGTTGATAAGACAGAGGAAGTCAAAGGAGATCCTTGGCAGATAGGTGTCTCTGTGAATAGTGGCAATAGTAAGTTTGCATATGTATCATCGTTTCCCAGCTCATTAGTTAACATCCTCAAGCAATCCCTGCAAGTGACACACACTCAATCGGTACCTCGTGGACAGCAGGCGGAAACCTTGGTATTAGTCCTGGTTCACTCTTGGCTGGTCTTTCTTTCACAGTGTCGGAGACCGTCACCCAGTCCTTTGGACAGGGCGTGTCTTATGATTGTCCCAAGGGCAAATGGCGTTGTGGCATGATCATTGTCCCGAGCATGCTTCTTGTCAAGGGTCACTTGCATAAGCAGGGGCCCAATGAGAGATGTCCTACGGCCCGTATTTCCAGTTGGGAAGGTGGGAAGGAAGGGAAGGAGTTTGAATTCAGGATTCCAATGAAGGATGGGGCCGAAAATGGCGTTTGGACACCTAAACTATGTGTATGTGCCAACTTGAAGCACTGGGCTGACCCAGGCCACCCAGCTATCAAGTGCCCAAGGAATTGCACCCCCGATTAGAACTAGCTGTATTGTATTGTCACAAGTATAGGATATTAGGTAGGCCTGGAGATTTCCAAATTACACTGCCTTTCTATTTAACCTCAGTACTATATTGAGACTAATTAACCTTTGGTCCTGGTCGCGATTGCGGTTGTCAGTGGTGAATCGTAAAATAAAGAAGCTATCCTGACCCTCATCACTCCCAACTCAGTTTGAAACTTACACAAACGTGCGGATAAGGTACAAAATAACCAAGAATAGGCAATCTTGAGGGCTGTGGTTGAAAGATACTGCCTTAGATGCGAGCTAGTAAGCCGCAAAGCAGCCATGAGGCAACCATTTCTGTGTGACACCTCAAGCAGGCTCCCGTGCTAATGGCAGGGGAAGCAGAAGACCCATGCATGATGCATATAATGGCTGGTGGGTGAGACAGCCTGGCACCAATCAGTCAGTATCTACTTAGTATACGCCAGCTCAATTGCCCTTGTTGTATGCATGGAGAGGTGTGCATGCCCAACCACTGCGGTACGCAGGGTTGCGCGCCTAGAAGGCGACCAATCGCCTCGGATTGTTGGTCTGGTGGCAGAAGTTCGGTCGCAAGAACAGGTGGTTTCAATACTTGGCGGCAAATGACCAAAAGTCCCACGTTTTTTGGCTTGATTGCATCTGACAAATTCTATTTTACCCGAGCTTTTGTCCGTCAATCTTCTGTTTCAAGAATGTGTCTTTAATAACAATTTACTTTTACCAAGGCACATAGTCATTCCCAATTTCTCTCGCCTTTTCTAGAGGAATCACTTTACAGCCTTCTATCAACAATGTCTGTTGACTGGACGAGATGGCAAGATGAAATCACTCGGCTGTACGTTACCGAAGACAAGTCTGCCGAAGAAACGATCCAAACCTTGCGTGATCAACATGATGTCAAAATCACGTACGTCTTCAAGGTCCCTTATGAAGCTTCTACTGGAAAGTACTGACGAATCTTCAGCATCAAACAGTTCAAGAGCAGGTATTCGGGCTTGAAGAAGGTTCGTGCTAGCGAATGGAGGGCCGTTAAAGGAGTTATCCAAAAGAGGAAGGCAGATGGAAAAGGCTCAGCTGTCTTTCTTAACAACCGTCCGATCAACCCTAATCGTCTGGCGAGGGAAATGCGTCGCTATTGTGGAGCTCGGGGGCAAGATGCAACTGGAAATGAGGCGGTAATCGGTAAGTATCTCGTTCGAGATATGCTGTTCTCCTGTTTCTGACAAAAGCGCAGACTTGGGTGTAGGCACCATGAACAAACACCGCCTGGAGATTCGTACACCGGCGGCACAACTTACTCATTGCCCGAATGGAAGCCCTCACTCTGCAGATATAACCGCCGGAAACGCTAACATTTCCGTCGAGGATGTAACCAACGAATATGTCCCTGATCTCACCGGGTGGATGCCCCATTTCGAGCTGGAGAACGCTGATTTGAGCACGCCAAAGCTGAGGATTGCCGAAGCATTATTCCCTGCTGAGCCGGTGAACGACTTTGATCTCATGGTCAATGATACGGCGACTTACCTAAGCCCATCAGGGCTGTTTGAAGACAACAGCTACACACCTATCATGAGACATCACGGTCAGCTGATTCTTCCAAATTCAACGTGTTATACTGGCATGAATCATTCCGCATTCAGTTTGCCAACTGCTTGCCTTTCACAAATACCGGGTCGTAATATTTGGTCAAGCAATCTTTCTCAGCCGACGTTCCTTCTTTTACCAGGTATAGCATATCTGCCTTTACGTATAGACCGCTTTCTTACCTAAAGAGTAGACGTTTGTAGTATTATCGACAGTCTCCATACCAGCAATTTCTTTATTGGAGACAATATGGTTCGTCTGCAGCAACTGGTCGGCAAATATTCAGAAAAACCGCATCATCGGAATGGTGTCTCCCTAGATATGTTTGGAGTGCGGTCAGCTTCGAATCTACAGCGACTGGTTTCGAAGCTGGCCAATGGGTTTCTTTCCCGAATTGATTCGACTGATCGTTCGGACGACACCACGGCTCTCGAGTCCTTCATCAAAACCGACCGACGGATGCTTCATTTGATATTCTCAACTGCCATTCATCGTTGTTCTAACAACACCATGCAACAGGAAGAGTTCGCCTATTTTTGCAACTGGATAGTTCGTGCAGAGGTCAAGGGTCAACTGCTAGCCTATCTGCAGAAATGTCCGGCGATTTCCAATGCGTTTGCTGAAGCCATTCTGCGACTACTTTCGTTCGAATACTCCGTTAGAATCGCATTTGTAAAACCTATGATCGTACAGATCATAGAATTGTACAGAGACGAAAGTTTACACATTTCCAAGAAAGTATGCGGGCTGTTACTTCATGCTGTCATCCACTACTCCCGATCAATCGACCTTGCGGTGTTGCTCATTGCTCGTGGTGCTGAGTTGAGCACCGTTGCAGCTTTCGACCACGAGGAGAAGCAGGAAGGCACACCGCTTATGCATGCTATCATCGAGAAGAACAACTATATGGTGGAATACTTTCTGGAAATTGGTTCTACGAAAGACCGGGAACTGGACAGAGACGACCTTTGTAATGGTCTCATCGTTGCATTGAAAACCCGAAATTTCAAGAGCGCAGAACTCATACTCTCAAAGGGCGCCGATATGCACCATCAATTTTGCGTGGAATCGAAAGATTTGGATGATTGTCTCTTCCGCGAAGAACGAACTTGGGGGGTCAGCGGATATCCGATGCTCCATCGGTTATTGGACCGACACAGAATACTGTTGGACCACAAAATACTGTTAGACGACGTGGTCGATGCTGCAGCGTCAGGCAACCAAGCACTCTCGAAGGTAATGCTTGAACACAACATTACCCAAGAAATGACATTGGAGGCTGTTCTGTGTCAAGCTGTCATGTGGGGAAAGAGTTTGGCTGTGAGAACGCTGCTTCGACGTGGGGTAGACCCTGATGCGAGAAATCGTCAAACCGGGAGCCACATCTTCAGGGATATCGACCCTCAGGTATTACTAAGCGCGCCACTACAGGTGGCTATTGAGTACGCCGGCGCCGATATTCTCGTCCTTTTGCTCAACGCCGGCGCCTCCGTGGATGAAGTCATACTGTCGAGAATGAGTCATCAGTTCAAAAATTGGGAGGAGGACGCATCATCAATCTATAGTATCTTACGAAGATATAGGTCGGATATCCTTGGGGCTTCTGCACTGGAACTTGCCGCTTTCAGAAACGATCTGGCTGGGTGCGACCTCCTCCTCGACCTGGGAGCTCCTATCGATCTTCACGGGGCTCAAGGCAAGAATGCTTTACAAGCGGCGTCAGAAAAAGGCTATCTCCTACTGGTACAATTTTTACTCGACCAGGGCGCGGATGCAAATGCTCCGGCGCATGACGATGGCGGCCGCACGGCTTTGCAAGCAGCCATTGAAGCTGGCCATGATAACGTCGCAAATTGTCTTTTGGATGCTAAAGCTGATATCAGAGCACCCCCTGCTAATAAAAATGGCAAGACTGTTCTCGAGGCATTCGTCAATCCAATTAGGTCGAGAATAGTTTGGCCCAGGATATCTCATGACGACGGCACGGCCCCTACAATCCGGTACTGGCTTTCTCAGGGCGCACCGATTAACCGTTCAGATAGCGATCATGGAAACGTCCTCCATGGTCTTATTCGCCAAAACCATAATGATGCCAACGAGTGCCTTGGTATAGCACTGCAAGCAGGAGCTCGAGTCGATGACAGAGATCAGTTCTCTCGTGGCCAGATGACGCCATTGCAGGCTGCAGCCGAAGTTGGAAACTTGGATGCTGTTCGCCTGCTGCTCGAGTATGGGGCCAATGTCAACGCTTCCCCAAGCGATGAATTTGGCAGGACAGCTCTGCAAGCGGCGGCATGTAGAGAGCACCCTCAAGACACACCCGCAATGGTCGAATTCTTGCTGTCGCTCGGTGCGGATGTCAATGCACCGCCAGCAAAGAAAGGCGGCATCACAGCGTTGCAAGGTGCAGCTATCGCCGGCGATACGAACGTTGCTCAAATCCTGCTCGACCACGGCGCCGACGTCAACGCCGCGCCTGCGGCTGAAGAGGGCCGAACGGCGATCGAGGGCGCAGCCGAGCAAGGCCGGCTTGACATGGTGCGGTTCTTGATCAGCGTCGGCGCCGTGGACTTGGAGAAGGGCTTCAGCAGAGCGATCGAGCTCCCTGAAGAAGAATATCACTTTACAGTCGCGGATTTCCTGCGCGAGCAGCAGGACTTGTCTGCTGGGTTCGGCGTGGGCATGGAGGATATGTTTGGAGGCGACTTTTCCTCTCAGGACCCGATGCCGGGATTTGTCTTCACTGAAGAGAATTTGGAGAACTTTGCTTTCCAATGAAAAGGGTCGGTCGACGGCGCTATTAAGGAGATGGTCACATTGATGCCGCGGATCGGAGGGGGTTTCTATCCAGGACAGATAATGAAATGACCTGCAAGCACGAAGGAATTTACTTGAATTTGGGCCCGCATGTTGTGGATGGAGGACTGGTTAGAATATGATGCAGTGAGGGTTTCTTTACGTGTGTACTGTTATGATTTGATTTGTTCCTTTTCAGTAGACTACTGCTTTGCGTTATTGGGTATTCTATACTGCATTAAGATATTGAGATACGGCACAGGCCAGAGGTGCCGCGTATTGGGTTTTACGTATTGGGTTTTACGTACTGTGATATTATATTTACTGGGTGAACTGCACTAGACCGCTTATGGGGGTTTAGAGCGATTGTATTCATCAATACTACTGCTTTGAAAAGTGAGGATAGATAAAATCTAGGGGCTGAAGACAAACAGAAAATACTGCTCACCAAGACACACATTCACAGGTGAAAAGACAGCAGAGTGCAGATGTTAACCAAATCCATGTTTTCTATCTACATTACTCAAAAACACAATCCTGCGCAAAACGCCTCCCACATGCCATATACCCCATTGCAAAAACATGAACCAAAAAAAAAAAAACCCAATTTTTCTTTCTGAATGCAGGCTTGCTTGCTCGCTGCAACGATCGTTTCAAAAATGCTTTACGGAAACAGAGCCAGACTTCCCATGCATCGCGTCATTCCCCGACATACCCTCTTTCTCATGCCTCTTTCCAAATCTTCCACATTGGTTTCCTTCCTGTCGTCGTCCATCTCGTATGCCTCCTTCTCAGATCCTCCCCCCAGAAAAAGTGTTACTAACGTCACAGCTCGTCGTGGCTGTCCTCCTCAACCTGTTGCTCTTCGGCAATCTGCTCGTCCACGACAGGCTCCTCAACGGGCAAAGCCGTCTCGGCAGCCGGGGCCTCCTCGACAGTGCCATCTTCGAGAGGCGTCTCCGACTGAGCAGCCGCGGCAGCCTCCTCCTCAACAGGAACCTCGGGCACCGCACCGGACGTAGCCTGGACCCTGACGACCTCCGTCTCCGTGACCACAGCCTTGACCGTCTCCGTCACCGTCTCGACGACGCGGACCAGCTCCCTGGTGATGATGGTCTCGTGGACCGGGGCGGGCGCAGGGGCGGCCGCCACCACCTCCTCGGACGCCGCCGGAGACGAGGGCGACGGCGCCGGCGAGCGCGTCTCCTCCTCCACGGCAGACGTCTGCGCCGTGGTCGACGTCGAGGTGCTCTCGGCAGGCTCCCCGGCGCCGACGACGGACGCGGTCGCCTCCGCCGCCGGGACCTCCCGGTCGTCGTGCCCGGCGGCGACCTCGACGTCGGGGGTCGTCGGCCGCACGACAACCTGCGCCGGCGGGGCCGCCTCCCCGGCCGGCGCGACAGACTCGACGACGGCCCGGACCGCCTCCATCAACGGAGGCGCGGCGGCGGTCGCCGGCGGCTCCGAGACCGCGGGCGCGACGTGCTCGACGAACTTGCCGTCCCAGTCCCTGACCGCCCTCGGCGCGGGCCGCACCGCCATGAACAGCACGAGCAGGCCCATGACCACGATGGCCAGGTTCTTCTTGTCCTGCATGAAGACGCGCGCCGCCTCGAGGAGCAGCTCGCCGAGCCCGGCGTTCTGGAAACCCTGCGGCCGCGCGGGGTGGTAGGCGGCCTCCGGGCCCGCGGGCTGGTGGGGCGGATACGGCTGATGCTGGGGCTGCTGCGCCTGCTGCGGCTCGGGCTGCTGCTGATGCGGAGCAGCAGGACTGGGAGAGTGCGGCGGCGGCGGGGACTGGGCGGAGAAGGAGTCGTGGCGAGACTCCGGGTGGGGGGGTTCGGGGGTCGTCGGCTCGTGGTGCTGCTGGAACTCGGGCGGGGGCGGGTGGCCGTAGATCTCCCGCATGCGTTCCTCGTCGCGGAGGCGGCGCTCCTCGCTCTCGTCGTAGTCGGGCATGGGCCCGGGGGAGGGCGACCGGGCGTCGCCCGCCGCGATCGGGGAGGAGGGGGAGGGCGCCGCCGGGACGTGGGCCTCGCGGTCGGCGTAGCTGGGCTCGAGGAGGTTGTTCTCCTCCAGGGCGGGGACGCTGCCGCGGTCGAGGGAGCGCGCGTCGCGCCCCACGGACGAGGGCCCCCCGCGGTCAAAGTCGGGCATGCCGTGGTCCTCCTCGGGCAGGTCCCTGCCCTCGGTGGACTCGAGGACGGCGGCGGGGTCGTGCCTGACAAGCTGCATCTGCTGCGACTGGGCGAAGACGAGGCGCTCCAGCTCGTCGAGCACGGCCGACTCGACGACGGGCTCGATCTCGACGTCGACGCGCTCCATCTCCTTCCAGCAGGCGGCCCAGGCGCCCGTCCTCATGAGGCCGTTGCTGGCGTACACCTTGATGCGGAAGATCTTGCCGGGGCCGAGCGACTCGCAGCGGATGTCGTGGCGGCACGTCTGGCACCAGTGCGTCCTGGCCAGCGCGCCGCCGCCGCCGCCGCTCCTCCTCCTTGCCCCGCCGTCCTCGTCGTACCCGTACTCGTCCTCGTCGCTGTCGGCGTCCTCGCCGAGCGTCATCTCGTTGGAGGGGCCGATGTAGTGGCCGCACTCGAGGACGCGGGCGCGGCGGCGCAGGGGCAGGTCGAGGGCCTCGAGCAGGCGCTCCTCGAGGATCTCGTAGTCCTCCTGCGGGTGGGAGAGCAGGATGCCGCGCTCGCAGACGGTGTCGGCGACGCGGTCGTGGAGGTGGTGCCAGGCCTCGCGCAGGGTCTTGGCGGCGGGGGACAGGGCGTCGGAGGACGTCTGCTCGAGGATGTCGGCCCACTGCCAGCGGAGGGGGAGGAGGGTGACGTGGAGCAGCACGAGGGGCGCGGGCTCCTTCTTGGGCGGGTTGAAGCGGGTGGGCGTCTTGCGGGCCTTGGCGGTGGTGTACTGGCCGGACACGGTGGGGCTGCCGAGGCGGGAGACGGCGGGCATGTGGGCGCGCTTGGCGGAGCGCGGGGAGTAGGAGCCCGTCACGGAAGGGGCGGGCGAGGAGTACTGCAGGGCGCGAACGTCTGAGGGGGAGCGGAAGGGCATGCGGTTGGTGCCGCGGATAGTGGGGACGAACTCCTCCTTGTCGTAGTAGGACATCTCGGACATGGACACGTCGTCGGGGATGTGCGAGGAGCGCTTGGAGGAGCGGTTGCTCTCGTCCTTGTGGTGGTCGACGTGGCCGTCGAAGGAGCCCAGCGAGCTGCGCGGGCTGCGGTCGCTGAAGACGTCCGAGTCGCCGTGCTGGGAGGAGCTGTCGGCGGCGTCCTCGGCGTGGACGGCGGCAGGGCGGAATTCGCTTCCTCGACGACTGCTTCGAGGTTGAGTGTTGTAGGACTCGCGGCGGCTGGCCCGCGACTCGGTCTTGTACGATTCGCGGCGGCTCGCCCGTGATTCCGTGTTGTAGGATTCGCGGCGGGATTCTCCGGAGCGGACGTCGTAGTGCAGCTCGGTCCCGTGGTTGGTAGATCCGGTGGAGTCCTGGCGGGAGTGTGACCTGTTCCTCATGGTCTCCATGGTCTGGGCCTCAAGGCGCTCGAGGACCTCCTTGGCGGCGGCGTGGATGAGGGCCTCTGTGCGGCCGGAGGCGCGGCGGAGAGAGGAGGAAGAGCGGCTGGCGTCCTGCACGGCGGCTGGCTCCTCGTGGTCCTCGGTTGCCTCGTCGGCGGTGGGTGTGATTTCAGCCGCCGGCTGCAGCGACCTTCCTCGCTCGCCGTCTTCTTCCATCTCGACCTCAGGCTCGAGCTCTGGCTCCGCTGCCGTGGCTGTCTCGACCTCAGGCTCTGGCTCCGTCGCCGCCGCCGTCTCGGCCTCGGTCTTGGGGTGTGGTGGATTTTCCGCCTCGGGTTCCTCGGACTCTTCCGGAGCTAGTTCCTCCGTCTCTTCTTTCTCCTTCTCCTCCTCCTCCTCGACCACCTCCTCGGACTGATCCTGGGACGGTGGCTCGGACTCGGCCTGAGCAGGGTCTTCCTCCTCGGCCTCGAGCGCGGGCTCGGACTTAAGCTCGGGCTCTTCTGGCTCGGCACCGTCCGCGGCCGCTAGCCCGGAACACTGTTCCGCGAGATCCTTGTCCGATTTGGCGTCCGCGTCGTTGGGCTCGTCTTGCGCTGCGACATTGGTGTCCTCGTCGGCAGCCGGCACGTCGTCTTGTGCTGGGACGACCTCGGCTTCTGCTTCTGCTTCGGCTTCCGCGTCGGCTTCCCTGTCGTCGGTGGTATCTGCCGATTCTGCGGCCGGGTCCGTCTCCTCGGATGTGGTCTCCACGGGCTCCTCGGAAGCAGCTTCGGCGGCAGGTTCAGAAGCAGGTTCGGGGTCCGCCTCGTCCTCGTCCTTGGTCTCTTCCGTCTCGGCCACGACCTCTTCTTCCGCGGCGGCAGGCGTCCCTTCCTTTTCGGCCTCGGCCTCGACCACCGGGACCTTCTCTTCCTCGACCGCGGGCTCGGCGGGGGTCACGCCGGTCTTGTCGTCGTCGTCGGCCATGACTTGGGGTTCGGCGACCTCGTGGGCTGGGGTGCTCACGCAGGACGGGTCAACATGGATCTCGAAGTCGAGGTCCTCGGGTTTGGGCCCGGATGACGGCATCTGTCGTCGGAGAGGGCCGGTGACGACGCAGAGAGGAGAGGAGCTGACGATGGGAAAAACGAAGAGCAAAAAAAAAAAAAAAAAGCGGGCTTCTTCTAGGCGGGTGGTTTGTTGGGACGACCCTGTTTCTCTTGTCTCTGGCGGATGATGGGGAAATGTTGGCACGAGGAATGAGGATCCCCCGGATGGGTTGGAGATGGATGTGTTTATGCTCGCTCGGCTCGGGACGGGTCGAGGGGAGCAACCCAAGGATCTGGGAGGCAGTGGAATGTTGAGATTGGATCGTACTTTTTGCTTTGGTGTATGTGTGTGTATGCCTGTATAGACAAGAGGGTATGGGAGAGAGAAAGTAAACAAAGACAAAAGGGCAGGACAGGATTCCAGAGGGCCAAGATGTAAAAATAAAGCTAAAAAGACAAGGAGTACCTTACTTGAAGCTCTCTCTCTCTTGCTTGGGCTGATGGATGGATGTGTGCTTCGTTGTCTCGCAGTGGTTGGTCGAGCGGGCCCCAAGCAGCGGGTTTTCTTCCCTTTTTTGGCGTCCTTTTACCAAAGAGAAGGAGAGAGAGAGGGAGGGAGGGAGAGAGAGAGCCTTTGGACAGCGGTGAGGCAAAGCTGATGTGTCGCTGCGTCTCCCGTCGAACGGCCGCGTCCTGCTCTGCTCTGCTCTGCTCTCCATGCAATGCAATGCAATGCACTGACAGGTGACGGGAGTGGCTGGCTGGCAAACCCACAAGAGGAGAGGTGCGCACCCCGGTTTGTTTACTCGCGTTGCCGGGCCAATACACGGGGTGATGGTGGTGGCGGTGGTGGGGGAGGCCCAGTAACGGATACCTAGCGGTGGCCGATCCCCTGTTTACCCGCTCGCCCAACCTCCCGCCGTCCCTTTTAGTGAGGCGGTTTCCGCCCGATTGTTCTCCGTTCGAGCTACCACCATCTCGTGTCCCCAATCTTTTGGACCGGCCCAAAAAATGGGAAAGGCTGGCTGGGTGGGCATTCTGCTTGCATCTCCAATCAAGCCATCCATCGACGCTTTGGGAGCTTCCTGTCTACAGGGTGTCAAAAATGCCCGTCACTGAATGGTAGTCTGACCACCCCCCCTGAAGAAAGCTCTCGTGCCGTCGTCCGGTCGTGCCCCAGGGCCCCCGAGTCCGATGTAGGCTGTACGATCCGGTTCCTAGGCCGCTTTGACGCCTAAAGTCAATTCGCCTCCGTCACGGGCGGGTGAGAAATGCAAAAAGACAGACACTCCACCTGTACAGTTATAGACAGATGAGGTCGGTTGTCTTCTCTGCCCATCGAGGCCCCTCTCTGGTCAATACAGGACATGTAACCCTTGTCGAGATGGCCCAGTCAGAACATGTCTCTGAACAATTGATCAATCACGTCCAATCTGCAATAGCATACCATACGAATGCGTGCCAAGTGTCTATGATTGCAAACAAAAAAACTACAGAAGCGACTATTATACACCCCCCCCCCCCCCTCCTCCGGCGGGCCAGCCATCTTTCCGTCTATCATTGCTCTATTGCGTCTAACGATAGGCAGTTTGGTGGGGGGGGGAAAGGACTTCTTTCCAAAGCCCCCCCTTCCCCCCATCCATAGACTCTTTTTTCCCAAATAACAAAAAAGCTTCTCAATCGCGGGGGCCCGGAGAAAGCTGCCGCACGGGAGAGCCGCTGCCGCGAGGATTATCATCATCAATGTGTTGTTGTCCCCGCCGTCATCACGCCCGGATGGATATAACAACTCCGAATCCAGGCTAAAAAAGGGAAGGGTTCAAAGGCGGGCGAGGCAACGAGGGGGGGGAAAACCATCGTCACCGTCCTCCCTCTTCTTCCCCCCCCTCCCTCATCCTGGGATCCAGCACCAACCCTTCTTCGCCCATCCCGCCACGAGCTCGCCGTTGAACTCGCTTATTTGGAGATCTCGACACCGCCGGTGGCACCGAGGGCCTTCTTCAGGTCGCCGTAGATGGCGAACTGACCGGCCGTGAGGGTACCGACCATGAAGAGACGGGCGCCGATACCCGTGTAGGAGCCGCGGATGCCGAGCTCCTTGGCGATCTTGATCAGGCGGGAGGTGGTGCCTTCGCCGGGGAGGCCCTTGGTCTTGTTGATCTTGGAAAGCATCGTGTCGGCCGGCTGCGAGACGATGGCGGCGGCGAAACCGGCGATGAGACCGGAGCCGAGGTTGACCGCCGTCTGCGCGCCGTCCGAGAGCGTGTCCTTGGGGTAGCTGCGGAAGATCATCTCCGAGACCTTCTCGTACACGACGAACTTGGACATGGTGTAGGGGATCCTGTGCAGTCGCGTCAGCTTGCCGTCTTCTCTCCCTCCCTCTTCTCTACACATTCCTGTGTGCCTTGACACATCTGACATGCCGAGCGAGAGGACGGGGAACGGGAGACTCACTGCTTGAACAGGATGGGGCCGAATCCGGCGTAGAAGGCGCCGACGCCCTCGTTCTTGAGCATCTTGCCGAAGCCCGAGATGAGGCCCGAGGCGTAGGTGGGCTCGGAGACGAGGCGGATGCGGGTGGCCTCGAGGGGGCACAGGGCGATGTCGGCGAAGAACTCGGCGGCGGCCGAGGAGGCCAGGTAGACGGCGGTGCGGTTGTTAACGGCGTTTTCGTAGCCGATCAGGTTGATGGACTGCTGCTTGAAGAACTCGTATCCTCCGAACTTCAGGGAGCCCTGGAGGAAGTAGCCGGCCGCCGTAGGGCCGAAGCCCGTGAGCAGAGCGCCGGCACCCTCGGACTGGATGACCTGGCGGAAGCCACCGATCAAGCCGCGGTTGTAGGTCGCGGGGTCAAGCTGGATTCTGGTCTTGACGCTGTTTTTTTGCCATTGTTAGCCAGTCTTGTCAATCAATCATGAGCGTGTCTTTTCGCTCAATTGCTGACGTGACACGGTGTCTTTCTCCCGGCTGTCCGCCGCGATGGGTGCCCGGAGTTCCCTCGGCAAGGACAGGAGGGGGGAGGACAACGGACGCTTCACGCAACAATCGAACAAGTAGAGAAGAGTCATGACCTACACATCGACGGGGGTGAGGGCGCCGTGGGTGACGGAACAGCAGACGGCACCGGCAAGGGCGAATCTGGAGTAGAGGGCGAAGCCGGACAGCTGGCCAGGGGCGTTGGCAGCGGCCTTCTCGACGACGGCGTCGACCTTGGTCGAGCCGGTGGAGGGCAAAGAGGAAGCCATTGTGTGTGATGTGTGAATCGAACCGGGGACGTTAAAAAAAAAAAAAGGGACAAAAGGTTGAGTGGAGAGGGAAGCTTGACACGAAAGAACCGCGTAAAGGGGGATCGTGAAGTTCGGGATGGGTTGTAGGGAGGTTGAACAAAGGGAGAAACTTTTTTTTTGTTTGTTGTCGAGGAAAAACCGTGAGGCCTTTTTTTTCCTTTCTTTTTTTTTTCCTTTTTTTTTTTTTTCCCTTCCGGAGAGCCGCTGCAGCGCGAATTGGGAACTTGTCCTCTCTGCGGCCAACCACGCATTGGCTCGGGATTACTCGGGTACCTGCCCGCCATCGCACTTCGCGGCGCATTGAGCACGGGTCATTGGCGGCGCCCTACGCGGTACGTATCTCGACCAGAGCTGGGACCAGCTCTTGCCTCGGTTTGGCGGAAAATTCTCTGTATGGACCGCTCCTTGCGCCGGCCAAGGTTTAGCCGGAAGGTCTTTCCGTAAAAGGTCTTGGTTTTGGTAGGTACCCAGGTACTTGTTTACAAAACTTGGCACGGAAAGAACAGGATCCACCCGTCGTCCACTTATCGTGCGCCTCCCACCCATGTGTTGGCCGCCCGCCCGGTGTCGTCAGACCTGTCCGGGATGCCATCGCGACATCACCGGCGACATCTGGAACCCTTTTAAAGGTTTACTTACCTAATCCTCCAACGTTGAAGGCTTGGACGTTGGTGATTCCACCCTCCCTCTCCTCCGACAGAGACATATAGAAATAACTACACCCCCTTTTTATTTTATTCTCTCATTTTTTACTACAACACGGTCGTCGGCCCTTCTCCTCTCATACATCTTACGTCCCTGAAACGCCCTCGTCTTCCTTCGCTGTCAGTCTTCTCGGCAATTGCGTCAGTCTCGCCCTCCATCATGACTCGAATTCTCCGACATCTGCCAGCCATCCCGCCCACTTCCGCCTAAGCGCAGAGCGGCACAGCGTGCTGTGCGGGGAAACCACCGGCCCAGAGCTACTACGGCTCATCCGGCTCCGAGTCACCGATCCCGCTTGGATCCACAGCCGCACCCGGGCCGGAACGTGAATGAAATTGACAGTCGCAAACAGTGATCACCATCGAAAACGGCTCAAGCCCTTCGGACGAGCTGTTCCCGAGTCTCGTCGTCACCAGCACATATACTGCTCTTGCCATCACCGGGTTCCAATTATACAGCAAATATAGTATAGTATACACTGAGGTCGTAACATGTGCCGTCCAAACAGTTCCTATATACCCCAAAACAGTTTTTGTGTCGTCATCATTACCTTGCTTAGATAGAAGTTGCCCGCAAAGCACCCATTTCGCCCGACGCCAATATCCAAAGGCCGTGTGCCATGAATGCACACAATATCCAATAAATAAAGAGAAGCGACTGCCGTCTCCGAGGCATTATAGCAGCCGCATCGTGGTTTAGTTCGCTCAAATAGGGAGCGCGTTGCCATTTTTCTCTTCTTCTTTTTTTTTCTTGTATTTCAGCCCGGATGGCTGCTCAATGCCGGGGCAAGGCGACAATCAGCTAAGACCCTGCATCCATGTTATTGTTCTCGAAGAGGCCCAGAACGTCGCCAGGCAGGTACTCCAACCACGGGGGCATCATCTCATGGGGCAGACCCAACGCCCCAATGTCAATCGGGTTCTCGAAAGTGATGACGTCCGTGATGGGACCCATGCCGTGGCCGAGATACGAGTAGGTGGCATTCGCGTATGTTGGGTCGAACGCGATCTGCGGTCCATTCTGGTGGTGCTGGGGTGTCGCCTCATGCATATTGCTAGACGGGGACGCGGACGGCATCATGTGATGCTCGTAACTTGTCGAGTTGTGCGACGACGGTGTGAAGGAAGACGTCTGCTGAGGAGCAGATGATCCGGCAACCATCGAGCCGGCATGGCCCATGGGAGAAGGCGCGTCCTCTTCCTGGATGCCGTCAAACCGCATGTGTCCTCTCCCTTGAGCATGCGGGCTGTCCGTCGAAGACGCCGACAGCCGCTGGGACGAGTGCTGCCGGGACGAATGCCGCATGGCAGACGTTACCGGTTGCGGATAGGCAGTAGCAAAGATGGAGTGAGGTGCCGCCTCAGGGAGACTCTGCCGGATCGGGTCGTAAATCATGTTGCCGGGAGGCGTAGGCGCCGAGGTGGGGGCGTTGGATGTCTGCGGCTGTGTAAAGTTGTGATGACCAGATGCCGCGGCATGCATGTTCTGATACATGAGCGTGAGGCTTGAGTTGGGCGAGTTTGTCGTGCCCGTCAGAGACCAAGCGATAGGCGGCATGTTGGGCGACGTGGGATGAGGAAACTGGCTGCCAATGGAGCCGCGGCGGGGCAGCCTGGTGCTTTCGTACTCCTCGCTCGTGTAAGTCTCGCAGTCCCATATGCCCTTGGACTTCTGGTCAAGAGCCGTGAGGATGTACTTGACGCCGCCCCAGTACTTGTGCAACTGCTGCAGGGATTTGTAACAGCGCGAGTAATTCTGGTTGGCGGCCGAGGCCAAAAGAGAGTGCTTTGTGGATGATGCTCTGTGGTCTTGTGAGGACGACTTCTGCTTCTGACTCGCCGCCTTGAGGTCGGCCGGGGGAGAAGTTTCTCGCGATGTAGGGTTGGAGGCGTTTGCGATGGATTCCATGAGGAAGGCGCAAGCGGCGATGTAAATAGGCTGGGACGTGAACGGGTTGCTGATGAAGCTTTTCGGATCGATGAGCTCGGCGAACGCCAGGATGTCAGCGATGGTTTTGGCGCTCGACATGGACAGCTCGCGACTGTTGGGCAGCAGTTGGTGCGTGCGGCTCAACGAGCCAAAGGGGGTCAAGAGGGTGGGCTGGTGAAGGATGATGATGAGCGCGTGAAACCAAAAATGCAGCAGTATGAAGTTCGTGCCCTGGCCCAGCTTCAGGTACGTCTTGAAGTTGGAGACGCTGAAATGAAGTCGGGGATCCTGCTTTTGGTATAGCCTCGTCAACTCGTGCTCCATCCGGGACAGCCTCGCCCACTTCTCCTGAGTGATGTCCTTGGCATTGCGGATGTTGTTCAAGACGTCAGAAACGCGGCCGTACAGGTGAATGATTTGAATGAAAACGGGGAAAGGGGCGGGCCATCCCGAAGCCGGGTCGAGCGTCGGCTCCGGCAGCGCCAATTCAAAGTCATCGTCACGTATGGTCACGGGTCTGCCTGTGCCAGACGAAATGACTCTATCGAGTACGAAGACGGCCCAGAACGTATCGGTACGCTCCTGCTCCACCTCGAGCTGCTCCTCGCGGGTGAGGTTGTTATTTTCGTCGTCCCGCGGCTCGTCGTCCGCCCCGGCATCACTGCTTGTCGGGCCACCGTGACGGGTAAACCAAGGGTCTCTTTCGCCTTGGTACCTCACGCCCACCATCTTTTGCAAGCCGAGGTCTACGGCCATGCGGATAGCAAGACCTAGGTACATCCATAGAGCGCTGTCCTGGTCTGCACCGAAACCCTCGTATGCCATCATCAGAAGCGCTTGAACGGCACCCACGGATGGGCAAGGGAAAGTATCGACGGTGGCAGCTTTGGCTCTATGGGCATAATGCTGGCCTTGCTCGGCATGCGATGCTTCCTCTGCCTTGCTGTGCCCGAGTTGTGCAGATTCGGAAAACCGGGCGGCCAGTGCACATACAGCATCGACAAGAATCGGTTCGATTCTCTTCTCCTTGACCATGCGGACGAATCTTTCTTCCTTCAAAAAGGGATAGTTGCAGCCCAAATGCAGGAAAAAGGTCTTCACTAAGTGTAAAATCAGGGGGTGCACCGGCGCAGCATCATTAGGGTCGTATACGGGCAGGTCTTCGTCGGTGGCGACCTCCTCGTCATGGGGAGGCATGCCTGATAGGGCCATGCCCATGGGTTGAATCACACTGGAGCCGGAACTTGGCGACGTTGCTCCGACGGAGCCGCCTGTGCTCCGCCTTCTGTCCCGGACGGAAACGACCATCTGTTTGTAGCCAGGCACGATGGCCGTCGGCCCGAAGTAACGAAAGTAGGGCACTCTATGTCGCTCGGTATGATGCAAGACAGGTGAACGGCTATGCGCGCTACGGGCATCGTCGGAGAACGACGTCGTGCGAGGGCGGGAGGTACGGCGGTGATGTGAGATCTGATCTTGGTCACGAGAGCTGTGGTCTGACGACCGTCGCAGGAACGTAGGCGGGCGGCCAGGAGGGGCGGCAGATTTTGTCGGTTGAGCATCATCGCCCCTCGATTTGACGACGGGGGATCGTAGGTCCTTGTCCTTGCCCTTGTGTTGCCGCCTCTCATCGTGGCGGTCTTCCTCGTCGCGAGACTGGGCATCTTCTTCGTCGGCCTCGTCGTTGTCATTACAGTCGTCGTGGTCTTCGTCGTCATGATGGGGGTCCCGGGTGGCGATAACGGCACCTGAAGATTTCTTCTCAATCACTTCGTTGTAGCCCAAGCATGTATGACCGTTTTTGGAGCAGGTTGAGCAGATGGGGCGCTCGCCGGCGCATCTCGTCTTTCGTTTGCGACAGGTCAGGCAGCTAGCGACAGGTCGAGTCAGGTCAGCTTCTGCACGCAAGAAAGGATTATTGCGCCTGCGGGCGTCGACGCAGGGCTGCGGGCTCGAGAGGAGGGGGGGGGGGGGGGGGGGGGGAGAAGGGGGGGGGGGGGGGGGGGGGGGGGGGGGGGGGGGGGGGGATGAAGGCAAAGAGGAAGCGGGAAAGACTCACGCGGCGTTGATTCTGCGTCTCTTGGATGGTGGTTGGCCTTGGTTGTGGACGAAACGGATCTGCTTTGGCGCGGGGGTCGCTCCTTCAATGATGGAGGTCATGGCGCGCGAGGTGAAGGAACCTCTCAACGGGCATGCGGCATGATGCTGCCGCTGCTGCAGTGGGCGGAGATTGACTGAAAGGGACAGACCAGACCAGCCCAAGCCGGCCCAAGGCAACGCAGAGTGGTCAACGTTGGGTCTCCAAATGTTCAAGTCGGGCCCCTGTGGAGATGATGGACAAGTATCTCCCAAGACAAGGCAGGGAATGACTCGGGGGTTTGTGGCTCCTGGGGAGAGTTTTACAGCACCACCAGGTGGGTGGTTCTTGGGGAAAGCTTGGGCAGTGCTGGCTGGTGCAGGCGGCTCGAGGGTTCGGTGGAGACGAGGTGCTGTAGCTCCGCTCCGGTCCAGATCCAGGGGTAGTGTAGGGCTCAACTCAAGCTTCAGCCGAGAAATCGGGTGACTGGAGGTTAATTATGCGCTTGACGGATACGGGACATGGCGGCCCGGAGCTCTCAGGAGAGGTGGGAACTGGAGGTTGTAGTTCGCGTAGAGGGGGACAGTGGACGTTTCATCCCGAGTTGGAAAGAAAAAGAAGGTGTGAAAACCTAACTACTGGCGGCCAACAAAGGCGAGCAAAGAGCACACTAGAGAGGCGGACTGGGCCAAGCGAGAGAGTTGGAGGTTGAGTGAGTAGGTAGGTAGGTAGCGAGGGGCGATGGCGGCCGAAAGAGGGGGACGGGCGAGGTGGGCGCGAGGCGGGAGAGAACGACGATAGATGTGGCGTTGGGAGTTGTCCGAGCGAGCTTGTCTCGCCTTGTCTTAGACTGCTTGCCGCCATTGCATCCATCGGAGGGCGGGCGGGGGGGTCCTCTCCAGAGAGAGAGTGTTGTTTGCTTCGGTGTGGTTCGTCGCGACTCGGTCGTCTCGACATGAAATTTCGGGGGAATTTGGTCGAGGACGGGGAAGACGGGGAAGGGCAGGAAAGCGATTGATTGGAGGGCGGCGCGCCGCGCATGGATGGGGGCTGGGGTTGGAGTAGGTATTCGTATGTACTTTCCCGGTGTGCAGAGAGTATCTTCCACGGTATCTGCAGTGTGGTGTACTTGGGAGACTTGCGGAACATTACCCAGGTAGGTAGTATGCTGCACCCCGAGGTACCTGCCTCCCTGTGCTGTGCGCATGAACAAACACACTGGAAGGTGCAGCCTGTTTGAACCGCCCTCCTACCTTATTAGGTAGCTAGTTTACCCGGCGGTGCACTATAGAATCATTGGCACGTGCTCTGGTTGGTCTTTCCCGTGTGGTTCGCGGCAAGGTCACCACTCTGTGCTGAGTTCTGGGCGATTAAAGAGGAAGCCGCAGTGCCGGCCGACGACTGCCTCACGCGGAGGATACCCTCCGCCCCTACCTACCTACCGACCGACGTCGCCCTTAGCTACCTACGCGCTCTAAATCCGGGACGAGGCCATGGAATAAATCAAGTTCCGTTGTCGCACCGTCTGCGTCTCGCGCAACGGAGAGAAGGCAAAGACAAGCACAGCGCGGGCCCCCCGCCTTACCCCAGATCCCCCAAGCCCGCTTCAAAGTCTCGGCTGCCACGGGAGGCCCGAAGCCGTTGCCGCTGATGTGCTGGGCGGCCATCAGTGACACACACCAGGTGATTACATGTCCCCAAGCGGGAACTCTCCAAGTAAAAAAACATGCCCCCCCCCCACCAGAGTGAGAAGAGGCCTGTCGGAGCCTGGTATGACTATGAAATTTCATTTTGTCATATTGGAAATGAAGACCGGCAAGGGACGCCTTGGGTTGACGCCCGCTACGGACTACAAGGTGAATGAATCCTCAAACCCCCTAGACAAGTACTCGACACCCAGGACATGGAAAGAAAGAAGGGAGGGGGGGAGGATTTCTCGTATCGCTCTGGCCCCGGGCAACATGGTTTCTCATTGTCATGAGTCCAAAATCGAAGACGAGGAGGGAAAAGTAAAGTAAATAAATAAAAAAGACCAGTTGCGCCTATCCATAAGTCCCCGCCGTCATTGTCACCGCATGTAATGATTTCCATGCTTGAGATTATGTTTTTGTGTAAACCGCCATAACCCCCCCACCCACCTTGCCTGATATGCCCACCTCTGCTCATTAGATCTGGTTCATCGCCTTCGCTATATACGACCGAAGGGCGAATCCCATCATCATATGTGGACATGTACATATATATACCTTGGGAGATGAAGACGCCTCATCCAAAGACAATCGTCACGCCCATATCCTCGCTGACGCGCCTCCACAGGTCCGCTCCCTTGCCGAGCTGCTGGCCGGGCGTCGACAGCACCACGGCCCCGCCCCCGTCCGCGGCGTGGTCGTCAATCACGTCCGCGCGTCTCCAGACCTCTTGCGCGATGGCCCAGGCGCGCTGGATGTTCGTCATGCCCTGCCTGCGCTCGACGGCCACGAACGCCTGCCGCGCCAGCTCCCGATCGCCCGGGTCGACGGCCTCGCAAGCCGCGACGAACAGGGGCCACAGCAGAGCCGCCATCGGCCCGGCGTGCTTGACCGTCGCGGCGCAGTGGCTCAGCGCGGCGTGCGCGTGGTGCTGCACGAGGCGGTGCCGTCGCGGGTAACCGTAGATGCTGCGGTAGAGGTACACGAAAGCCGAGTGGCGGTAGGCCAGGGCGTTGTTGAGGATCGACTGCAGCCGGGCGCGCTCGGCGGCCGCCTCGGACTCGTCCGTGGCCACTTCGTCCATGGTGTCGGGCGAGAAGCCTGGCGGAAAGCTGGGCTGCCATACCTTGAGGGCGTGTTCGATGGCTTCCGACGTGGTCTCGAACTCGCTGCGGAGAACGGCTACCTTGGTCGTTTGGCCGTCGGCCAGAGCCGCTTGGAGCTCCGTCTTGAGCGACAGGAGGTTGGAGAGGCGATGGATAATGGGCCATAGGGTCGTGGAAAAGCCGAGCAACGTGTCGACAGATGCGAGGGACGACGAAGTAGACGAGTCAACGGTTGGGAGCGGGGCGAGGCAACCTGTCGCTGGTGCCGTCGAAAGGGGGGCCGTGCCGAAAGAGAGCGCAGCAATAACGTCGTAAAAGCGGAACGCCTGAGAACCTTGTCAGAATAGGAATCGCTAGTATCGATCAAGTCGGAAAGACATACTCGTTCAAGGAAGGCTGTGGTGGGGTTGGTATCGTCGCTGTTGGCATTCATGATAGCGATGGCGCCTTTGAGATGGCCATCAACAATGTTGGATCGGTTTTGTTGAACAAGCTGTTTCCCGGCCGGTCAGTCGACTCACTCCTCACCCCACGGTGGAAGGTGAAAAATACTAACCACTTCGTAGTAAACCAGCAGCATGATGGTGGCCAAGAGCTCGTTCTTGTTTGCTTGGCCGCCGAGCTCAATCAAGCGCGCCAAGCCCTGGATGGCCTGGTTGTGGAAGTACACCGCCTTCTCTTCAGCGTGCCCGCAGCCTCTGTTCTCCAGATGCGCGCTAGCAAGCGCGTAGATGGCGTTTGTCACCGTCGAACTGCTGTGGCAAAGCGGCAACACGAGCTGTTGGAATGGGTTCCCTGTTTCCGTCTCGCGCAGCACAATCAGATGCGACATGACGTTGGTGAAGTGGTCGACCAACGCCCGACGGTTCGGCCGGTCCGAAAACTCGGAGAACGTCGGGAACAAGAACTCGAGATGCGGCGACGCCACGGGAACGGGCGAGATCATGGCTAGGTCCGGGTTGCGCTGCGGCCGCGTGACGGCCAGGCGGGATACGGCGTTATGCTGCACCGAACCGCGACGGACGACTTCTTCGTCTGCATCTTCCAGCGACCAGTCGAAAGCCACGGAGTCGACCGGGGAAAACAGGGAGGCGTCGTCGTCGTCGTCGTCCTTGGTGTGATACATGGCGAACATCTTCCTGAAGTCGGACATGAGCGGGTTGCCATTCTCTTGCGCCTCCTCCAAAATGGCATCCTCGACAGCCATGTCGTTCTCGTGGTTGAGGCATTCCTCCTTCCAGCGTCGCATGGTTGCATCGGGAGCCGAATAACGTCGAAGGATTGCAGATCTGCTTGTTTGGGAGCCGGTGTCGGATCCGAAGCCGGCGATAGAGTCACGCTTCTTGCGTTGACGGGGCTTGACTGGTTCATAGGAGCACTCCTGGGCGCGCTCGGCGCATCGGGAGCATTGCGGGCGTGTTTCGTCGCATTTCTTCTTCTGAGGGCGCGATCAAAGTTAGAGACGGTTCGGAATCGTTAGAGGGAGAAACTTGGCAGCAAGTTCATGACTAGTAAACGAGGGTGTGAGGTCGTACCTTTTCTTTGCTGTACCAATCAGTCAGTCAGTGAAAACGTCGCTTCCAAGGTTTCTGGGGAGGGATATGTTTAGGGTCCATTCACTCACCAGTATGTGCATCCTGATTCCGTTAAACAACATTCTGTTAGAAATCGGTTGAAATGCAACAAGCAGTGGCAGATATGGCGTGGCGGGTTCAAAATAGAGAGACCCAAAGTAAGATGACGAAGCTATTCGGGCGGCAATGGCGGCCGGGCAGTGTATAGCAAACCAAGCGGGAAAAAACGCGTTCGAGGGGATGTGAAAAGGGATGAGAACCGAGGTAGAAGGAAGAGAAATCGATCTTGGGAGTCTGACTGACTCACCTGCTCTGGATCGTCTTTTGGGGGCCTTTGGCGGGGCGAGTTTAGTGTACAGCAACATGATTCTCACGAGCTTGTACCTGCAGCAGGCATAGGCATGACGTTTTCTCAAGGTTGTTGCAGTGTGGTTTCTCTCAGAAGATGTGGTCTACAGGCCGAAGTTGCCATACACCTACATCACGTACGCAGAGAAGGAGGAGGAGGAGGAGAAGGGAGAGAGGGGAGAGCGGAGGCAAGGCGTGTGTGGATCGAAGCCACTTGGTTCAGAAGGCGAGAGAAAGCAGTCAATCTTTCACGATATTGGAGGATCCGGCAGTGTGACGACCGTCGGGTTGGGGTTGGCGGGCGTAATAATGTAGGGTGACGAAGGGCGGTCCTGATTCAGCTGGAGAAAAAGGAGGGGAAATAAGGTACTATTAATGGCAAGGGCAGGTTGTTAAGAAGTTGGTGGGTATCCGTAGTTTTTACTCAAAACGCTTTCCTAGTCCCTTTTTTATTTCCTTTTCTTTCTGCTCCTCGAGCGGCCCCTCTTGCTCGCCGGTCGACAATCGACCTGGATCTGTCGGATCGGTGCCGAGGGTAGGTGCAAATCAATACCTAGGGAGTGGGAAAGCTTTTCTCTCGTAAGAGTTGGGTATTATGCTCGCCCTTGTTCGACAGGGACACAAGCTTGGGTTGCAGGGTTCGGGGGTCGATGCGCTGAGGGGAAGACGGATTCGTATATTTGGTCCGTCCTATGGATCAAGGCGTGGGGGATGGACAATGGAGACGGGGGGCGGGAGTGAACGGTGAGATATGGGGAAAATTGGAGAGAGAGGAGGAGGGGAAGAAGAAGAAGAAGGGGGGGGGCAAAACTCGTGCTAGTCAACGAGATGCCACCCTCGGACAGAAGGATGTTCATAAATCGCGTGTCGAGGCAAAAGAGGCAGACACACCAAGGCGGCGAGAATGGTAAAAAGGGGCTAGATGATTTGACGATTTCCTCCAACAAAGCATCCCCCCCGCCCTCCAAACACGGCCCAAGGTCAAGGTCAAGGTCAAGGTCGAGCCCATGTCATGCTGGCGTTGGCCTTCCCAATGCTGACAAGACCGCCGCCATCACGCACATCGTGACCATGAGATCCTGGAAGGCTAAGTGGTGCTGGAAGCACAAAGGTGGAGAAATTTGCGGGGTTACAGCGGCGATTCAGTTGCGGAGATGGCTCTCATCTCAGAGGGATCTATCTGTATGCTCGCTCACAAGGTAACTAGAACCGGAATAGAAGTTCTTCGTATTGCCGAACGAGGGCCTAAGCTGGGACCGGTCTAGCTGATACCTTAGTCGCCGCATCTGCCACAACGGTCTGGGCTGACTGACGAACGGTTCTCGTACCGTACCGTACCGTACCGTATCGTATTCCTCGTGACGGGCCAGTAACACTGCGCGTCCCCTTCCCGTTGATTTGAATGGTCGTTCCCCTAGTTTGCACCTTTGCAGCAGACAGCTCGTACCTGTGAGATGGACCCTGCAGCAGGCAGCGCCGTGGGAAAGTTTATTTGACAAAGCCGTTTGGACGGGTGCTTGAAGACCAATATGGATTTGCCGGGTACCGCCCCGAATTGAAACCCAACGGACGGCCGGCCTCTGGTGCCGCTCATGTCGAAAGGATTGATTGGGTGTGTGTGTGTTTGTGTGGGTGTCAGCATTAAGTCGGGTGACTTGACTCTGGTCTGCCACAAACCAAGCTGCTCTGCAAACGTAACCATCCATCCATGGCCGTCTGTCACTCGGCCGCTTTCGCTCGTCCTGCATCGGGCCTACCTACCGCCTCGTCCTCCTGGAAGCCAAAGTCAATATTTGGTACGACCCGAGGGCGTCGGTACGGGTCGTCTCTGTGGTGCATGCATGGATGGTATGGTACCTAGCCGACACGATGCCACCCACGGTGAGAGGTGGCTAGGTACTTCGTAGGTTATGTATTGTAGGCCGCCAATGTCAAGAAGGCTTGCTTCCCCGCATTCCCGGCGGCCGCGGATGGAAGCTTGCGTGGTGTCTCAGTCGCAATGCAAGACATCGTCATCGTGTGCTGCTCGTCGTGAGGTAGTAAATAGTATTCGTATCGGTTCGGTCGGTAGGTCCTATAGGCATACAGTACGGGGTAGTGTGTACCTTAATTTGGCGGCCGTTGATGCGCGCGAAAATTGAGATTTAAAATCAGAAATAGAAATCCGGGGAACAGCTCCCAAAACAGCGTGTTTGGCAGCTGATCAGCAGAGGTACCCACCCACACACTCTCGGCCCACCTCCTGTGGATAGTTACTTGAGGTAGGTAGGTACTTACTATGTGTCCCAGGTATCTATCCCAGTTGCCGACGGCCGAGGCCGAGGTGAGCGACGTGCAGAACGGGTTGTGGTGGCCTCGACATTGCTTTGTGGAATCCAATGGGAAAGAAAGTAGGTACTTTCGTCACAGGCTTTTTGCCTGAGGCGCAAATGAGGGAAGTTGAGTTTGCAGGCGCAAGTCCCGTCGGTTGCTCCTTCCTTTATCTTTGATCACTGCAACGCAGGTGCGGTACACCAACATCCAACACCAGGAAGGAAAGAGCGAGCGAGCAAACAAGCAAGCAACACACCAGGGAACACTGTCCATACATGTGTACCTATCTATCTACCTACTCACCTAGGTACTTACCTAATCAGGTATCACATGGAATGGAAGGCGGCATCAGGCGTCTGAGGTTGATTGACCTTCGATACGTGCTTCCCGGTCCTTTCCTTCCTTCATATCCGATGGAATCAAGCATTCTCATCAACCCCACGACGCATCATCTAACGAGTACATCTCCATCTCATTCCATCAGTCGCAGCTGAGTGGCCTCGCCGTCATTACATCACATCCCAGACTGCTGCTAACACGGACAGTCGGTAGGTTCATCGGATGATTTCGTGCCTTGTCTTCATCCAAACCATAGGTCTGTGCGACGACTGGCTGACTCGACCCCCTTCATGAATTCTGCAACACCCATCTGCCGCAGAACGAAAGAGAACAAAAGGAAACGTTTCCTGGGACAGCCGAACCGTGGAGATGGCGCCATGCCACCGTCAACTCTCAATACCACTCATCACTAGCCAGGCGGCCATTGCCGGCCTGATCCTGTGCTGAAGGGGCCTGTTTTAAGACACGTGATGTGGCTTCTGCGGGTTTCTGTCAGCGTAGACAGACATTCCAACTCGTTTACCCGAACTAGCGGCCCGGCTACGTCCGACTTCCAGCCCGGTCAGGCTTCAGGCGGGCCCGCGCCGGTTCCGAGTGGCCCCAGCGCCGACTTCCGACTCCGGAACTTGTTGTCCGTTTCTTTTCCTCCCAAACGCCACTGCCAGTGCGAGGCAGTTCACCATCGTTTAGCCTTACGGATGACGGAGCCTGGTCGCCTGTTGGCGCCGACGCAATTAGTACTGCCCAATACTGTCAGCTACTGATGCGCTGATGTCGATTCAGTGGTGCATTCCACTGAACAGCCAGCCCCCAAAGGCAACGTCGCCAAGGGCTTTATGGCTTCCAAATCAGCGCGCCCACGGCCTTATCTCCATACGCATTCAGTCATGGACTCATCAGCCGACAGGCCACTTGCTGCTTGGCATGTTGCTTATCCGGCCATTCTCCTCTATACTACAAGCTGCCACCCTCGTTGGCCCTTGTCGTTGATGTGCAGCCGGCGCTTCCTCCTCTCATTGGTGGCCTCGACGTCCTCACCACGCGTTGCCCACTTTCATGGGTAAGACAGCCATCTTCGTGCTGCGTCACTGCATCCCATTGCCCGCCGCACCAGTCAGCAGCTGTGTCACATTCGCTTCTCGATCCTGCGCCCCCAGCAAGCCACGGCAATAACATCCGATTCCAGCCCACTATCCCAAAGTGAAATCCCTCCATCCTGCCGGATCTCCACGTTGCTATCGTGGCTCTCTAAACACCTGGTAGTCCTCGCTTACCCTCATCTGATTGGCAGAGCCTCATTGTTCGTTCACCCCCGGAATGGCAAAGTCACCTCACTGAGTGCTGACAGTCAGACACAGAGCTACTTTTCAAATCCCATGTGCCCAAAGACGCACCATCCATGGGGCCTGATGCAAGGCATGTTCCCCCACAGTCACAGTCGCAAATGCCCGCGCTCACTTACTGGGGATCAGGCCGTTCCCCTCCCAAATAATCCATGATCTCCCTTCTCTTTCTCATCCACGTCTGCAACCACCCGCTGCCGGGTCGATCATACGTGAAGGAACGAGGACAAGAGACCCAGCCTTGACCGTAGCTTTCTGCATATCGGTCGAACCTGCGCAGCAAAAAGCTCACGTCTGGTGATGCTGGCCAAGTTCCGTCACGACCCCATCGGTGCTACCTTCTCAGCCCTATTGCTGTGCCTCTCATCGCCGATTACAACCTCGTTGGGTGTGACTGTGTGTGGCGCTGCTGTGCTGTACACCCGCTCAGCCCCCAGACATACATACATGCAGCTGGGCCATCTCAATCCTCTTGCATCCTCCAGGCACCGACGTAACTTGCCATCTTCATACCAAACGGCCCCTTGGATGCCGTCGATGCGAGAAAATACAGAATCTCGGATGTTTCTTACTTTGCCATCAATCTGCGCGGCGACCAAACAGCAACCGTTTTGCACGCCATCCGCTCTTGCTGCACGAAGATCATCCGCTTGCTGAGCCGAAGGCCGCTGGATGATCGGCAGACCACAAAATCCTGCGCGACGCTCGTACCTATCGTGTCAATCGTCGCCACAATGAAGAGGCCGGCTTCTTGCTCTCTCTGTGCGCTATACCTCGGGATGGACTGGCTCGTGGGGAAAACAAGCGGAGCGGAGTTCAAGAGACGAGACGGGGTACACCGAATAGAAAAGGCGCACGTCACAATGTTCCAGGACCTGAACCGGAGGGACACGGCGACCTGCGCGACTGGACATGTCGCCTGTGCGTCTAGCCTTAATGGAGGGTGTTGCCAGTCGGGATACGCTTGCGCAACAGACTCGTGCTACGCAACGACAAGCGCACCGCAGACTTGCCTGGGAAAGGTCGGATATTATGCGTGCGATGCAGTGATGGGAGGTGAGTCGACCAAATAGAGTTTCGGCTCGATGGCTCCAACACAGCAGCTGACTTCTCCGGCTCAGGCGGTTGTTGTCCTGAAGGTTACAGATGCGAACGAGGGGGCAACTGTGTCGCAGCGTCAGGTCTGGCATACTCTCAGTCGTGTCCGGCAAGCTACTACTTATGCCCTGCCAGTTTGAGCTACGGCTGCTGCCGCAACGGCCTCGGATGCGCCGTGAGCGCCTGCTACTCCACAGACCCGTCAACGTACACAGTCACTACGACGATGACGACAACAAAGGACGCGACCCAGATAATGACCACAACGGTGACTGCGACGACAGTCCTCACGCCCTCGAGGCCGACGACGGCCCCAACAGCCCTGGCGACTATGGATGCGCAGGACCCAGACCAAGTCGTATTCAAATATTACCCGAGCACAGTGCCAAAGGAACAACCGTTATCAGAGAACAATATCGACAGCGATGGCCTGACAACGGGCCAGATCGCCGGGATTGTGGCCGGCGGCGTGGGGCTGCTAATCATCGTCCTGGTCGCGGCTTGGATCATCATTCGCCACCTCAACAAGGTCGTCCAGGCGGTCGAAACCAGCAATAAAGGAACATCCTCGGGCGCACAGTCCCGGCCCTCCATGTACCAGTTCAAGCCCACGCCGTCCGAGGTCGAGGACATGAGCGTGGACCCGCTCATGATGTCCCCCCGGCCGTCACACCGGAGGCACGACTCTGACACCGCCACCGACTTCACGGCATCGTACCGGGGAACTCCGGGCTCCATCGGAGAGTACCAGCCGGTGCCGCAGGGCTCGGGTGCGGACCGACACGCCAGCTACGACTCGGCGTACTCCGGGGGCTACTTTGACGTCCCGGACCGGAGCCAGCGCGTCAGCCAGGGATCCAGCGCGTGGATCGGGCTGCACCGCGGCAGCACGGATTCACAGGGGGCCTACGCGCACCTGCGGAACTGGAGCAACGCCAGCGAGGCGAGTAGCGACCGCGGGAGCGTGGACGCCCGGGCGCCGCTGCAGGAGCTCGACTCGACGCCGTATGTACCGGAGCTGGCGGGCACGCCCGCGTCCGACGCCGTGGCCGAGGCGCGCCGTCGGTCGGCGGGCGGGCTGCCGGGTATGAGCCGGCCGCCGGCCGTACACCAGCGTCGGAGGAGCAGCGAGGGCGGGAACGGCAGGGGGAGAAGCGACAGCTCGGCCGCCGCGGGTTTGAGCGTCGTGAGCGAAGACACTGAGTTGATAGGGCATTAGGGTCCGTCAGACTGGGCGACGGGTCAGAAGCCTGTTGGGAAGGAAGATTCTCCGTACTCAGCCGTATCTGTGTCGGTCATGCTGGATCGACATCAGCAGCATCAGGAAGGTGGCGGATGTGACGCGAAGAGAGGTTTTACAAGGGAGGCTTTCCGTTGCCGGGGTCCCGCCGGTACGCGCATCATACCTCAAAGTCGAAGAAGCGATTTCCTTGGAGAAGAAACCATCGGAGTCTGAAGGCCGTTTTGGTGGAAAAACCCGGGTTCGACTAGCAGTAAAGGACGGCGGGGGCGGGATACACAACGAATGCGTATGGCGTTGCACTGACGGGGCGTTCGACCTTTGTGTTCTTATTCTATTTTATTTGCCAGGTACGCCCACATATGCATACATGATACCTTTTCCCTCATCCTTGGCACTTGAGAACCGTGTCGTGAGTTCTGCCTTTTGACTGCGTCCACGCCTCCCCCCCTCCCCCCTCGCAGATGAACCGATGGTTCAGTCCGTGATGATGAGGCGGGAAGCAGAAGCGGAAGCGGCGGCCTCCGAGGCGTCGATGGGACTGTTCCGGTTTTTAGGGCCAAGTATCCACTCGATGCCGCGACTAAGAGACAGGCTGCGGTGTGCCTTCCAGCAACACAATATAACAAAAGGGGGCGGAGGGGTTCTCAATGCCGGCCAGGGAGACGCCGAGCAACCCCAGAGAAGCCTTGTTATCTTGCTCGTTCCGTCAGTGCCTCCGCTCGCAACTTGCGGGGCACGGGGTAAACGCAAGCTCCAGGCCCGGTCTTGCAATAGCCAAGCCCCTCAATTCAGCTCGGTGTGGGAGCACCATCGTGAGGGCGAAAGGGGGGGGGTTGGGACGTTCAGCGGTAAGTCAAGAAAGCGGGGTGTGGGGGGGGGGGTTCCTGTTCGACAAGATCTTCTGCTGAACGCTGTTTTGCATTTCTCCTTCCAGGGCTGTGTGTGTCAAGAGTATCATCATGTACCTGGGCGACCTCAAGAAAGACGTTTAAACTCCTGTATACGCACTCCAGTTTGCAGACATCTGTTGCCAAGACTCTTTCACTTGGTACTCATGAGGGGGGGAGGCAATCGGAAGGGCAGACCGGGGCGTTTCGACAAGAGCAGAAACATGGAAACTAGTGACGCGTGCCGTGGCGGACAGGGGCCAGGGGGGACGGGGTGGAACGGTTCGAACAAATGCTACCCAGGCCGTCGACGGATAAGTTCGTGCCTGGCAAGCAGCACGCCTTGGCTGACGATGGGGGGGAATGGGGAGGGGGTGGGCTCTATTTATCCGTACCGCCATCACTTTCGCCGATCGGGGGACGGCTATGCCACGCGGTGCCTGTCTGTCGGGGAAGCCCCCCCCCCCCCCAATCATACCTTACCTGATAACTCCACACGAAACGACGAGACCCTTTCTCTGTGGGGGAGAGAACGGGCGGGGAAGCGAAGGAAAAAAGGGGGAGGGATACGCTGCTGCTTGCAGATCGAGGACGCACCGGCTCCTCGGGAGCGGACGGCGGAGTCGCGGCGAGAGAGCGTCTTTGAGAGCGCGCCTTTCGGGACAGTTTGCTCCGCGGATCGGATCCAGCCTGGTCGAACCGCCTCCCTTAGACGACGCAGCACCGTTCTATTAGGCACGGGTGCGGGGGAGGCGCATGTTCCGACCTGGTTCTGAGGATGTGGGAAAGGCGATGGAAGGGGGAAGGAAAAGCAGGGCGAGAGGCTTGCAGCAGCAGAGCTGGGGGCGTTCGGGATTGCTCTGCGGGGATTTGTTGCCCGGGGGGGCAGACAGAACTCCCATCCCCTCCCCCGGGCTGAGAGGGGTAAAAGCCAATAGAGGGAAGAAAGCTTGGATGGTCGCCGGGTAAAATGGTCAGATTAGTGAGAGTGAGAGAGATGGGAGGGATGATGTGTATAAGCCGTGTGATCTTTACCCGTTCGAATACGAATGGACCGGTATACAATGCCCTTTGGTACGAGCTACGAAGACAAGCCCGGCCGATAGACGCTCTCGAACCTCTTGGGCCTGGCATTGAAGAAACAGAAGAAGGGGGGGGGGGATGGTCAATGAAATAGAGAGAGAGAGAGAGAGCTGACCGGGGAAAAACGGACGAGGCGGAGGAGGGATATGGAGAAGGATCAATATCCGATCTTTGGAGATTGTCAAGCCGTGTAAGAGGGCGCGTCAATGTCTTGGAACAGAAGACGATTGCCCGCCACACGGATGAACCGCGAGACGGTTTTGACGGCCACGTGCCTCGCTGGACGACGGTGAATTGACGAAACAGAGCGAAGCTGCCCTTTCCCCCCCTTCCTTTCCATGAGGGGAAGGGGAAAAAAAGAATCTCTGGGATGCCCTCGCGTCCACCCCGTCGGTGGAAATGAGCGTCGTCGAAGCAACAAAAAAGTCGGCGCGACAGCCGCTTCATCGGCCAGGTCGGCCCCAATCTCGAGCTGCCACTTTCGGCGAAGCGGCTTCTGGCATTGGCCGTAGCGCATCCTCCCGAGGAGGGGGTATCCCTCGTCGTGTCGGGTGGCCTCCAAGTAGCAAGACACAGACAGAGAGAAGGTTATTAACTGATAGATATCGCACGGCCATGGCAGGTGAATGGGAATTAGAGGACTCTAGCACAGGTTTGCTTCTCGCCCTTCCAGAGAAGCCACCGTCGATGGGAAACTCTCGGGTGGCATGTTTCTCCCCGAGGCGTTGTTGACCCTTGGTTGGGGTTTGCTTCGACCACGAGCTTGACTCCAGCCCAGGAAGAGTACACGGCACCTGCTAGATCGCAAACTTTTGTGTCATACAAACATGTAGTCTGTGACTGTTAGCCTGGTTCGAGTCGGCCACAAACACCCCCAAAGGCGACACGACACGAGGGTTACACCGCGAGACCTGCCAACCTCTGTGCCTCTCTATATTATGGTCCGCCCAGGTGCCACCGCAGCACCGGGCAAGCTTTGCGGGTGTGTTCGTGTCGTGTCATGGCGTGGCCGCCCACTTAATGATGGGTCCTCGGGTTGCGACGCTGATGCATGCTTCAATGGCTCGCTCTCTCAGCGCCGGAGAATGAGTGACATTACCTACACGTGGGTACGTTGTAGTCGAGGGCAGAGTGGCAGCACAATTCATGGCCGGACCCTCAGCTCAACAGCAGGTTAACGGAAGGTTGTCGGGAGAAAACCCTTTCCTTGTCGGCTTGCCGATGGGTTAGATCTGGGCTGTCGCTCAATTAACGATGACAGCCACGCCCCCCCGGGCAGCACCCCCGGGTTACTAGGCATCATAGTCTTGACCCGTGTGGCGCTAGTAGGCCGAGACACGGGCTGCCAGGGCTGAGTGCTGAGAGCTTCCATGATGACGATGACGATGATAAACACGATGGTGGCCTATCATTGCGAGAGGCTGAGCAACATGTTGGTCTAACTGCTGAGGCTGCGGAATAACTGAACAGAAGAAACCAACATGGCTCAGTCGCTGTTCGTTCTTCCACCTGCACGAAGAAAAAGGAATTGAATTTCCACGGCCGAGGGTCGCGTCGGATCATCACCCGACAACATCATCGCCAATGCAGGTCGACGGCGCGGCCCCTTGGGCGTCGCATTCCCATTGGCAGTCTCACCCTCCCGCTAACAACTCATATCTAATTCAGGCTTTTCTTCTCTTGTTTATTCTGCCTTTTTGCCTGGCTGCCAAAAAACCGCCCCCCCCTCACCTCCGACATGTTCCTTATTCCTCGTGTGGAGTCGTCACAACTACGGAGTAAACTGCTGCTTGTATGCAATCGGTCCCTGCAACCCCTCCCATGTCCTCGCCTGCATATCGTAGCCTTTTCCCACGAGCGTGACGCCCCCCGGCGGATGAATTCGAAAAGTGAGGGGAGCGCTTGAGGCTACCGCAGATCGGAGGCACAGGTGTATCGGCTTGCCAGCAGACGTCCGCTTAGTGAGCAGAGCACAGTGACCCTTGGCTCCGATTCTTCTCATGCCGTGCAGCAACACCCAGTGGTGATCAGGCAAGGTGCAGAAGACGGCGTGCATTTGTTCCTCGGAGAGATGCTGCCAGGGGATAGTAAAGGAATGTTTCCTTTAACCATGCGTTGTCGTTCCACAGACCCAGGCCTTGGATCGGCTTTCCCCTCGTCATATTCATCCCTTCTCAACGCTCGTTTTCCTTCCAAACCAGCAAGCCAAGCATAGGTAGCCGAGACCCCTTGCGCAGTCAGTCATTTTCCGGGCTGTTTACCCAGGTTGCCAGGGCCCTCGTTCAAGCTCAGCACACCATAATTAGCCCAAGACAAAGCCGCATCGCGTTTGCCATCCCCAAACAGTGGCTGCATAGGAAACGCCATGAACTATGCGGCATGTTGCGCAGAATTCAATGGTTTCCAGCTTGTACCCGGCAAGCGCAGGCCGTTTGCTCAGGTCTCTTCAGGCTGCGCTAGATACCTCCCTTGCATCCGGCCCAGGCCTCGTCAAAACTGAAGGATGAATGTCTCTTATGCTTCGCATTTCGGCACGCACACACAAAAAAAGAAAAGAAAAGAAAAGAAACAGCGTTGACATTTGGCGGTTGAGGGGGTAGGGATCCCCCCTCTCAGAAATCCCTGGCATCCAGCAGTCTGGGCTAGGCCGTATTGGACGAACCACCCCCTCGGCGAGATAGCGTTGGTGACGGGCAGGGGGGGGGGGGGGGGGGGGGCAAGAAACTATTTCATGGTTTTTCGTTTCCCAGTGGTAGCCAAGTGTCGTGAGTGACAGAGGGGGGGCGCAAGGCGTTCTCGAGCTGACCTGAAATGCCCTTGACAGGCCAGACGGGTCAATGATGACAACCCGAGTCCTTCGTGATCCAAAACTGCACGTCTGCACACGCGGACCAACCCTTCCAACAGACCACGCTACGTCTGCGTGGCGCATGTATAGATGTTCATGTTCCTGCTCTTCGCCTCCGGTCCACACACTCTCATAGCCTGCCTCATGCAGCCCCTGCGCTCGCTGATAGGTGGGAATCGGATTGCAACCCCCCCGGGGCAAAGATGGGCTGAACGGGTTGGAACAACTGCTGTAGCCTGTCGGTCCTCGTCTTCCGCTCGCATGGCTATCCTCCTTCCCTCCTGTTCCTGCCTAGTAGTAATGCTCAGGAACCAGGTGTTACTGTGCCGGGGAGCCTGGCAAAGACTAGCTCCAACATGTCGTTGTTTTGCACCCACGATGCTGCTCGTTGCTCTACCTGTGTCTTTGTCTTCGCCAGTCAACCACCCACCCCCCTTGTCTGTTTGTCCCGAGGCCCGGTTGATGACCCGCCTCCTCTTCGTCTCCTTCGGATGTTACCCAGAGGCGCGGGTGAGACCTCCACTACTATGCAGTCGTTGTTGCTGCGGTTCGTATTAACCTGGTGCGGGCTGGACCCGGCTTGCGTCCCTCGCTGTGTTAGTCCATCTGCGAGGAACATGGCCAATCTACCCGCTCCCCCAGTCCCTCCCTCCATCCACCATCATGGCATGGCCCATCCCCGATCTTGCAGCTATATATCACGGCGCTATCGCCTCCATGTAACCGTTCCTCTCCTTCCCGTTCCCCTTTCCTCTTATCCGCCGACTTCCTACCAGATCCCTCACTATCCATCTCTTATAGGAACTTAGTCGATCGTCTCTCCCAGGAATCCCTTCACCCCAACCTATCAAAATGAAGGCCGCCGTCATCCTCTCCCTCGTCAGCTTCGCTCTCGCCTCCGTCGTCGAGAAGCGCGCGTGTGCTGGCAACAACTGCAACCGCCAGGTCACCGGTACCCGCGAGGGTCTCCTGCCCATCAGCTCCCGCAAGGCCGACTGCACGTCCTTCCTCCAGGCCACCGTCACCCCCTCCCCCACGTATGTCGACCACCTCCCCTTCTCTTTACACTCCCGCCCTTCTCGGTGTGAAGAGGATCCAAGGCTGGGCTGGGTGGGTGGGAGCATCATGAACTGACAAATGCTATTAGTACCGTCACCGTCACCGTCACCGCCGCCCCTGCCCGTATCCGCCGCGACGGTCACATCGCCGACCGCCAGGTCACCGTGCTCCCTACGCTCATCCCGGCCTACGCATCCTCCTGCGACGACGCTGCCGAGTACTCTTCTGCCTGCTCCTGCTGGGGCATCACCGCTGTTACGAGCACTGCTCCCCGCCCTACCGTCACAGTGACTACCACCGCCGACTACTGCGAGGGTAAGTTTTTGAAGACTGTTGACGATTTTGTGCTACGAACGACGTACTAACGCAAATATGCAGATTTGTAAGCGTCTGGTCACCTGTGGGGGTGAAAGGGTGGAAACAATGAGAAAGGCCCGTTTGTCTTCTCTTCGAAGCCTGTTGTTAGGCTGGTGGAGGGGGTCGGGGCAATGCTGAAGTTGGATGAGCCTGGATGGGAGGACAACCAACCTCGACCCCCCCTCGGGGAATTATGAGATCCCTTCGAATTTGAATTCACAATGGGCTCCATCAGTCACGCCCGGCCTCATGTTGCACTCCCCATTGCCCCGCCCGAAGCAGCTGGTTTGAGAGCTCGGACGGGATAAAACAGACCCGATGGTTTGGGTGCCCGCGTATTCACGAAGCAAAATGTTCATGAACGCCTCGGTGGAGACACAACGTCTAGGCTGTCATCGGTTATGGTATTCACATTCAGATGTAATAATTAAGACTAATCTTGTACACGATCTTTCGAATCTGCAGTGACATGAAGTCATGGTTTTACGTTTGTCGCTTCAGTCGGTCATCGATCGATGTAACCTGCGACCTAGCCAGCGTTAGGTTGGGTTCGTTTGTCGTTGCTATCTAACGCTGTATGCAGACTTACAGGCTGAGACGAAACAGAGACTTCCAAGGGCGCGCGTGGGCAAGACGCTTGCGAGTTCCCCCGCCGCTGTGTCTCATTCTATGCTTACTACCCTTTCCCATGTGCTGCATCGATAAGTCTCACATCGCGTGAAATTCGATAGGGCGGTCACGAGCAGGGTTATACAGCAAGACAATGTTTGGGAGAGGAAACCGAAGCCGTGGTTGTCGCGACATGGGCCAGCCAAGGCCGAGTCGTTGAACGGCCTCGCAGATTGCGTGATTCCGCCCCCCCCCCATCCCGGATGCCTCGCCAAACGAGTGTTCCGCAAAGCTGGGACCGCGACTGTCGATCTTGTCCCCCGTCATTCGGAACTCTGTTTCGCTGTTGGCCCGTTGCCCACAGAACGGTTCCGCCTCCCATGTCGAGACGCAGCATTCCCCAGAAAACGTTTCGAATCGTGCAGCGGTTTTTTTTTTGCCCGCCCCGATCCGATGGCGTTGTCCGCGTGCCTCTGAAGGGGTTGAGGGGCTGAGGGGCAAGACGATGGTCCATCCATCCCTCGACACAGCCACTGGTCGACGTTCAGCTAGCTTATCGGTCTTACATTTATTAGGCCGACTTGCACTCGGCGGCCCATCCGTTGAAAGCAAAGAGAATCATTAGCTATCATGCCACGCTGAGCGACCTTTCGCGACACCGGTAGCGGAATGAAATGTGTGCTCGGAAGCCTGACGCATAAGTCACTCCTGAGATAATCCGACGGCTTGTTTCACAAGTTCATATCAGGGAACCGTCTAATCTTCACTAGCATGCTTCGGACACTCAAAGATATCGCTGTTGCCCTTGTCAGGCCGACACTCGACGCCCTCTTCTCCGGCCGCCACCTCCCTTGGTCCCTTCGCTGGCGACTCCTCGCCCTCCAGCCCGTAGTCTTCCTCACAAACTCCCTGGTCTTGGCCCCGTACCTCTTTCGACGGCCCTATACCGTCATCTACATACCCGTTGGCTCAAACCGCTCACTCCGCGCGCTCCTGTTCAAAAGGGGGGGGGGGGGGGGGGGGGGGGGGCTGGAGCAGGGACCGGTCGGAACGGCCCGCGGCCCTTGCACGTCGACTGCCACGCGGGCGGCTTCGTGGGGGGCATCCCGGAGGCCAGCGCTCCGTTCTGCTCGCTCGTCGCAGCAGAGACCGGAGCGATCGCCGTCAGCCTGAGCTACCGCCTCTCGCCCGTGCACCCCTTCCCGGCCGCCGTCGACGTCGTCGACCCGGCGCTCGCGTGGCTGCGCCGGCACGCCGCGGAGGAGCTGGGCGCGGACCCGACGCTGATGACAGTATCGGGCGCCTCGGCCGGGGGCAACCTGGTCCTGGCGGCAGCCCAGGCGGCGGCGATGCCGTCCGAAGAGTTTGCCGTCCGCGCCGCGGTGACCTTTTACGCGCCCGTCGACCTCCGTCCCAGGCCGGAGGACAAGCCGCGCCCGGCGAACTTCCCCGAGAGAGATGCGACGTCGTTCACGCGGCCGCTGTACGATTCGTACGCGGCGCCGGCGAAGGCAAAGGACTTGGATAACCCGGCGAGGAGGCGTCGCCCGAGAGGATGCTGCTCGTGGTCGCTGGCATCGACGTCCTCGTCCAAGAACAGTTGACGTTCGTGGCGCGTGTTAAGAAAGAGCGGGGAGAGAAGGGAAGCCGGAAAGCAGCGCTGAGGCTTTCTATCTGGAGGAGGCATTCCATGGATGGTTGGAAGGTGAGTCTCTCCGGAGGGGCTGCACATTTACGGAGATGGTCGACTGACTTGGTGAAAGTGCCCAATGCTGTGATACCCGTGGAAAAGAAGATGATCATGTGGGATAAAGGCCTTGAGCTCATTAAGCAAACACATACGCAGTACGGCTATATGTGTAAGAAGGCATCTTAATGTAAACCAAGTCCCATGACTCTCTTCCATGTCTTTGTAATCCGCCAATGCAAGCTGCGTGTTTTTCCCTCACCATTGCACTAGACATAGAGTGGGATGCGGCTGTCAGCGCGTTCGGATGCAATATGACTGTCAAGACAACATCAACAATCAGCAGTGGCCTAATAAAAGTTGATTACGCTGAGCAACGCTGACATGGAGTGCGGAAGCCCACTATGAATTGTCCAGCCTTAGCGATTTCAGGAGAGATATGACCAATAATGGAAATCCAATCGTAGCAAGGCCGAGAGACAACCAATGCCCAGCTAGCTTAGTCGATGGTTTGAGAGTTATTTGCGCGGGTTACGGCCGGCCACCCTTTTCCCGCAATCCTTGATGTGGTCTAGATGAAGAGGCAGGTCATTCTGTATATTTCCACATCTGCAGGTAAATCCCTGCTGCGCGTTGTCCTTCTTGCACTTCTCTACGTGTCGGGTGTGGTTCCACTTGCGCATAGGTGGGCTCTCGTGGCCGCATTTGCATATGTATAGCTGGCTACCCTCTTGCCGGTGAACGTCTTCCACATGGCGCTTCATTCTCTTTGAGTTTATTGTCTGCCCGCAGAGATGACATATTTCGCAGTTCGAGCTACCAGAGCTCGTAGTCTCACTAGATCCGATGCCAGAATCATAGGTGCTTATATCGCACATGATCGGAGCAGAGACCGCATTCCAAGCATGTGGCGCATTCAGGAAATGGTCCGAGTTAGCCGGGCGAAGAGGATCCGTGTATAGTAGGTGTGGACTCCGTGTCTCTAGCTCTTCGGGATTCTTCTGGGGAGCCTTGGACTCTCGATGGTCCACAAAAGGGGCTTTAAGCAGAGGATCGAGGTCAAAAAGAGACTCAAAGTGTGACCGTATATCATCAGCTGATTCCTCCAGGTCCAATTTAGCCGGGTAAAGATGATCTGTATATGGTAGGTGTGGACTCTGTGCCACTAGCTTTTCGGGATTCTTCTGAGGAGCCTTGGACTCTCGATGGTCCACAAAAGGGGCTTTAATCAGAGGATCGAGGTCAATAAGGCACTCAACGTCTGTCCGTATATCATCAGCTGGTTCCTCCCAGTTGTTTAACACCGAACTTGACGATGTATCGCTATCGCTATCTTCGCAGTCGGAGCTCTGACGGGTGTCCCGGACATCCATTTTCGCTGTCGATTTCAAGAGTTTGAGCACGTCCGTACGCCGGCGAGCCTCTGCTTGCGAGACTAGTTGTGGAACAAGGCCTGAGTGTTGGATTAGTTGTGAGATTCGCCAGAAATTTATACGCTAGACATACGATCTGTCAGTGTCTCACTGACACTTGCCAAGAGCCCCAGGAGAGTTCGCTTGAGCGTCCGGGACTTTGCTAGGGTATCGTCCAGTTTGCCATCCGCAACGCCATGCCCTTCAGCCCACAATATCAATGAGCTTCTGCTCCTTTCTAGGCTGCGCTTTGCGGGCTGAGGGAGATCCTTCCGGGATTTGACTTCCCTCAAGACGAATTTAAATGCCTTGATGCATTCTGCACAGAGCCGGCTCGCAAGGCTCTCAGCCTCTGAGACCTCTGGGGCCTCTGCGATCGTTTCGGTTGCTTGGATCTCTGCCGCCGCGGCCAAGTCTTGAACCGGGGAGGAATCGTGAATCGCAGGTGATTTCTGAAGTGTCGCCATATCGCGAGGCTAAGAATGATCTTGTAAGTCGCTGGCTATGCCACAGATTACTGACCTTCTCGGTGACTGGGGTACTAACAGTATGGTGAAGAGGAGGTTCTTGAGAGATAAAAATTCCTCGGCGCCCAAAGGAGGGGCTGCCTGATATGATGGGGGGCGGCATATCAGCACGTATCTCATTCGCTCGAATCGGGAGCTCAGCCTCACTGCAGTCGATGGTTGTAATTTTGTGCGCATCAGGCTGCGTACTGGCTACAAGTAGGCGACCCGCCCGCCTCTCTCCTCATCTGCCTCTTACCCTGTTCTTGTTTCCGTCATTTTCTAACCCTTTCCTCCGACCACCAGAAGTCATGGCAGAACTCCCTTTGGCGGTGCTTGGTGTCGTGCCCTTGATCCTCAACACGTACAAGCAGGTCCACGGGAAGTTGAATTTGTTCCGCCACTGCTCGAAGGAAGTCAAAAAGGTGCACAAAGTGCTCGGAATCCAGCGCCAACTCTTTGCCAACGAGTGTCGTCTCTGGCTAAGGTTCGTCCAGGAAGACGACAAAGTTGCTTCGGAGATGGCCTCGGATGCTGAAAACAAGGGGTGGGAAGATCCTGACCTTGAAGCCTTGTTGCAATCGAGATTAAAGGACAACTACAAGGCTTGGCTTGAGATCTGCGCGGATATTTGTGGCCAAATCAAAAGACTTGAGGAAAACCTCGGCAACTTCAACCTAATGAACGAGGTCAGGAATAAGGTAATATTGATGGCCAGATACGACATGACAAATTGTATTGACACTGGACGCAGGATGGAATACTCAAAAAGACTCTCAAGAGAACACAAGACGGTGCCAGGATCGCCTTCAAAGCCACCGATTTTGAAACGACAATTGAAAAACTTCGGTCATCCAACAGCGAGTTGAAAGGACTGCGCGAGCAGATCAGCGAGCTCCACAACCCCAAGGCCTGTGCCTCAATACAGGTTAAAGCTTCCAAGAAAGGAGAGTGGGCCAGCCTCATCAGGATCCGGCGAGCTTCAAAGGCTCTTCATGAGGCTCTGGTGCGGGCGTGGAACTGCGGCCATCCTAGCCATATGGGTCACGCAGTAAAGCTTTTCATCGAGACATATCGAGTGGATGGTGAAGTGCAACTTAGCTTGGCCATCGTCTGCCGCACCTACGTGGGGGACCTGGTTCAGTCAAGGCTTGTCCAGCTCGAAGTGCGTTCACAAAATTTAGAGTGGATGGAGCCGCTCCAACAGGTTCCGACTCCCGGCGATAGCCAATTTACGCCTCGAAAACGGCTCAAGGCTGTGTTCGAAGAGAGGACTGTTGAGACGTCCATTCAAGCTCCGCTTCATACAGAGCTTGGTAATTCAGACTCTATCACTTCCAGTCGTAGCACGATCCATGGATCCTGCAATCTTGGTTCGTCCCAGGACATGTGCAGAGAGTTGACGCAACAGTTGAAAGCGAGTTGTCTAGGCCACATCGACATTCGATCAGAAGAGGCTTTCCGTCACTTATTCTATCTTGCAAAAACTTGTTTCTGTGGAGGGTTCCACACGTCCTCGGAATGCCACAAAGCCGTCACGATGGATGAGGTCCTGGATGAATCGTCAAGGGACTTCTTCTCAACAGTGGACCGGCTAAAGCTTGCGCATTCGTTGGTTTTGGCCGTACTCAAATTTCATTCTACACCCTGGCTTGGGGAGTTTTGGAAGTTGCAAGATCTGGCCTTCTTCAGAACAGATCAGGAAGAGGATTTGTCGCAAGCGCTTCGTTCTATTCACGTGGGCGTTGAGTTTGCGCAGATGAATTCAATGGAAGGCGTTCAGAGCTTTTCGGATTGCCCCGCTCCCTATCAGCCTACAGAGGACGAGAGACTTTTATACGGCATTAGCAATCTGAGCCTGCATAGTCTTGGAGTTGCGCTGCTGCAGATAGAAAGGTGGATCAGAGTCGAGCCCAGGGAAGTCTTGGTGGTTCGCAAAATGGCCTCGCGAACATCATCTTTGGGTCCCCGATACCAGGAGATAACAAAAAAGTGCCTTCGGTGCGATTTTGGTCACGGGTCAGATCTCGCGAAACCGCGGCTTCAAGAGGCTGTTTATGGGAGTGTTGTGGTGGAATTAGAAAAGATGATTTCTAGTCTGGACCTATCTGAAGATTGAGGACGAGGACGACTTTCATTAGTAGACTTGCTAATGAAGCTGTGCCATTTGGTAGAACACCGCAACGAGGACGGCGAGACAATAAGAGGGGACCAGTGGTTGTGACGGGAGTGAGGTGAGGGGCGTCAGTCGGACATACCTAGCACAGAGCTCGGCTAGACAGAGAGATCTGCTTAAAATGTGTACGATGACCCAAATTCATTTGGATGCTACGTGGAGATACTTGTTAGGACCTCAAACTCCCGCTTTTTCTGGCCCTCTAGCATCCACAACGTGAGAGTCGGTTGCCCTTGATATCATTAGGTAGACAGGATGAATCCTGGCACTTGGACCTTCCAATCACCCGGGGGACAGGGTCTTTATGGCCAGTGAACAGCAATATAAATTACGGGTATAATAGTATCTTGCCCAAACGACGACCTCGACTCTGACTCTGACCTCGCTTGGGAAGTTGAGTCTGGCGAGGTCGCATACATAACCGAGAGTTACATATTTATCTTGAAGGGCTTGTGAGCTCGGGTCTAATTGGCCATTCTGCAAATGGACCAAATCAGTAGTGATAACACTTCAATAACAGACAGCCGTTGTCTACCTAGGCCACCGGTGTGAAAATACTGGTCTAGAATTGTTAATCGCCTCTGTTCCGGTATGATGTCTTGGTCAAAGCTTAGATGGCCGACCCACACGCTTAGATAAGGAGATAAGAGCATACACGATACACGATACCGATAAGATAACGATAAGACGCAAAAAGTTCCATTCGAGATTTTTTGACGGGCAGTTTTCCCAACTCCCCGCGCCGTCGCTCAGACACCGCCATACACGCCCGACACAATCCAAGCAGACCGTGATCATGGGAAAGCGCAAGGTCACCGCCCTTGAAAAGGTCGATGTAGACTTGTAAGCCTTGCAGATATCTGCCCAGCTGTGTATGCACGCCAATTGCTGACCTTTACAGCGCGAGCCTGCAGTACAAGATCCGCCGCGACCCCAAGTCGTACGAGGAGAACTTCCTCCAGCAATGGGGCCAGTATGAGAGCCAGCGCGAGGTCTTCCTCGGCTCGCCGACGACCGCGACGAGAGAATACACCGAGTCCTTTCACAACCTCGTCGACCTCCTCGCCCACACCGTCGACCTGTACCCGAAACATGCAGTTGCCTTCCCCGACGACCTGAAGGCCATCCTGCTGCAGCACCACGAGGTCCTGCACCCCGAGCTGCGCGAGAAGATTGTCGGAAGTCTGGCGCTTCTCCGGAAAAAGGAAGTCATCGACTCGACGAGCTTCCTGACCACCCTGTTCCCCATCCTCGTTTCCTCGCCGAGCAAGACCCTGCGGACGCTCCTCTTCCAGAAGATCCTCACCGAGATGCGCAATGCCAACGCCAAGGCGACGAACCACCCCCTGAACCGCACCATCCAGACTGTCCTCTACAACCTCATCACAGCCGACCGCACCTCGCCCAAGGGCATCTGGGCCGTGAAGCTCACGCGCGAGCTGTGGAAGCGTCAGATCTGGACCGACGCCAAGACCGTGGACGTCATGAAGGAGGCGGCCCTTTCCGATAACGAAAAGGTTGTCATAGGTGCCGTGCGCTTCTTCCTCGGCGGAGACAAGGAGCGCGAGGAGCTCGAGGATGACAGCAGCGACGACGAGGCGGTTGACCTGATGAAGATCAAGCATCAGATCGGTATAAACAAGAAGTCCAAGAAGCAGGCCAACGCCTATAAGAAGGCCGTTGCAAAGGTTCACAAGCAGGAGCGCAGCAAGGCCAAGCCTCACCCGCTCAACTTCTCGGCCTTCCATCTCCTGCACGACCCGCAGGGTTTCGCCGAGACCGTTTTCCAGAAGCACTTGCAGAACACCAAGACCAAGATGGCGCATGAGAACAAACTCCTGGTCCTGCAGCTGGTGACGAGGCTGGTCGGTCTTCACAAGCTGACCATCATCAGCCTCTACTCGTGGTTCATCAAGTTCCTCACGCCTCGTCAAGAGTCCGTCACCTCTTACCTGGCTTCGCTCGCCCAGGGAACCCATAACCTGGTCCCCCCGGATGCTGTCGAGCCCCTTATCCAGAAGATCGCCAACGAGTTTGTGTCAGAAGCCGCCGCAGCCGAGGTTGCCGCCGCCGGTCTCAACGCCATCCGCGAGATTTGCGCGAGACAACCCCTAGCCATGACAGACACGCTGCTGCAGGATCTCGTCCAGTACCGAAAGAGCAAAGACAAGGGAACCATGATGGCCGCAAAGGGTCTTTTGTCGCTGTACAGAGAGGTTGGCGCCGACATGCTGATGAAGAGGGACAGAGGCAAGGACGCGTCCATGGGTCTGAGGAGCGGCGAGATTAAGACGAAGAGGTTTGGAGAGGAAGAGGTCGGAGGCATCGAGGGTATCGAGCTGCTGGCCAAGTGGAAGGAGGAGCAGCGCAAGTTGAAGCGTGCTGCCAAGGGCCTTCCCGAGGACGGCTCCGACAAGGAAGACGAGGAAGACGGCTACAACTCCGAAGACTGGGAAGTCGACTCTGAAGACAGCGACGACTCGGGTGGGTGGATCAACGTCAGCCACTCGGAGGACGAAGACGACGAGCCGGCGCCGAAGAAGCGCAGAACAGGGGAGGACGGATCCGACTCGGAGGAGGACGACGAAGAGGACAGCGCTGCCGAGATGGAGAGGATACAGAAGCTGGCCACGACCACCATCCTCACGCCCGCCGACCTCCAGAAGCTCCAGGAGCTGCGCATGGAGGCCAGCCTGAACAAGACGCTGGGCAACCGCTCCTCGAAGCGCCAAAAGGAGATCGAGAAGGCCCTGGCCCGGCACGCCGACGACGGCCTCACCGCCGAGCAGATCGAGGCGCCGGCCAGGCTGCGCAAGACGACCAAGGAGGAGCGGGTGGCCATGGCCAAGGAGGGCAAGCCGGGCCGCGAGGAGCACAAGTCGACGCAGGCCATCCGCCGGTCCAAGAAGGACGCCGAGGGCAAGAGCACGACGAACAAGGAGAAGGCGCGCCAGAAGAACTTCTTGATGACGCTGAACAAGGCCAAGCACAAGAACAAGAGGAGTCTGGTGCAGACGCGCAAGGTGTTGCAGGGCCATATTGAGAGGAGTAAACGTGGTGGAAGACGCGCGAACGGAATGTAGAGAGAGGGAGAGGGTGGTGCGCCGGCGTACATATATAAAGATGTTTGCGGCTCTGAGCATGATTTAAAAGCAAAAGCAAAGTCGTTTCCCCCGCGAAGAGTTTTCATCCGTGTTTCGCAATGTATGTTTTTAACGTCGTTATTGGCCTTCAACAGGGACTCTTCGAAAGCAAGGCAAACGTACGATTGTCTAAACCGCCCACTACGGAGACTCGGACAACACTTGCTAGGCATGTCTTGACTTGTGCGAATCTCTTGATCCCTACCGAGGCCAGGATCCTTCACGGAACGATTCAAACACCACATTGCCATTTGTCCATTATCAAACGTAGATGGAGGACTCGTGAGAATACGCCCCGGAGAACTACGGCTTGACGTCTATCCATGCTCACAGCAACCCTCGAACGCGGCAAATCCATCCCCATCAAGCTTCCAAGTGCAAGTGCCTACCGTAGTCGGTGCCCATAAACAATTTTCTTCCGAGTACCTTGCAAGGCTCCTTTAGGCCAATTCTTCCTCCGCTCGGCCTGCTCTGAGCAGAGTTTCGGGATATTCGCGGCACATCGTCCGACGTTGACGGATTTCTGTTCATTAGAAAAACCCCAAAAAACGTCTACTCACCTCTGGCAGCAAAGGCCGTTCTTACCTCCGAGGTCTGCATTCTGTCCCTAGTCGTCATAAAAGCTCCCGCTTGCGGACGCGCGAGACGCGCGAGACGCGCGGCAGCCCCAGCAAAGCCCATCCGCACTCTCGTCGACGTAATACCCGCAGGCGCTGCACGCCACCGAGGCGGCCATCGTGGTGGCGCCCGAGCCGAGACTGCCCTGGACCTCGCAGTCGCCGCAGCAGGATTGGCCCCCGACGACGGCGGGCTTGCGCTCGCAAATGACGCACACGTCCCGCATATCACGGTGCATCTGCGCGAACCGGGCCACGCAGCCCGGGCATTTCCTCTCGCCCGGGGGCACCGGCTTCTTGAAGCAGCCGTCGCACATGTGCCAATGCTCGTCTTGAGGCTGCTGCCGCTGCTGATCCGGTTCCGCCGCCCGTTTCTTCTGCCCCATCCTCAGCCCCTGAAGGATATTGGCGGCGGCCTGCTCCTCGCCTTCGTCCGGCCCGAACGCAATGAGGATGCAGATGCACTCCGCGCAGCGTCTCCGGCCGGGCGCCAGGGGCGCGTCCGGTCTCTTGCACCGCAGGCACGCGGGCTCCTGGGCACGCTGGGGCAGGCGGCCGAGGCCGTTGAGGAACCGGCCCCTCACGTCCTCTTGCGCTCGGTCGCCGTTGCGCTCCGGCGGCGCGAGGGAAGCGGCGCGCCGGCCGAGTTCCACGAGCGCCTGCGCGGCCGTGGCCCGCAGGACCTGCCGTCGGATGTTGGACTGGCGGCAGTCCTCGCAGACGGGATAGGTGGGCTCGCCGTCCACGACGGGGCCGGGGCCCAGGGGGACCTCCCTGCATTGGGGGCACACCCTGACCGCCTTCGCGTTGTTCTGCGGCTTGGCGACGGCGGGCCGTCGGCCGGGAGGGACGGAGCTCGGGAGCCGGGAAGCAGGAGCCTCACGCGGTGGGGACAATTTCGGTCTGTTGGGGTCCCCGGTTTCCTCCGCCTGGGGGGCGTTTCCGAGAGGTGAGACCGCGCGGAGGAATTCCGGGAGCGGCATTTGGGGACCGCCGGCCCCTGTGGGGATATACCGACCTTTCCGGTAGACGGCAACCGGATCAGATACCGCCGGTGGTGCCTTGGTCCGCCGGGCATGTCCAGATCCTTGCTGTCCGGTGCCGTTTACTGGATTCTCGCCAAAAAGTCCTGCAGTTTGGCGGAGGGTCTGCATGCCGTTGTGACTCTGAGCCGGCTCGAGTCGTCGTCTCTTGCCACGTCCACCAGCATCGTCGCCGGGTCTCTTGCTCTTGCCTGTGTCTCCAAAGTCAGCCATGGTGCCCGCTGCTTCTGTCTTTGAAGATTGTCGGATAGAAGGGTAGCAGTCGATGATACTTGTACGAGGATTTGAGTCACGAAAAACTGAGAAGGCTTGGAGCAGTCGATTGGTGTACGTAATTCCTGAACTGGTTGTACGGCACCAAGATCGATAGCCGTCTAGAACTCTCTGATATATAACGTTGAAACCCGAGCTGGCAATTGACGGTTGTTCCTCCTGTCCAAAACGCAGACAATGAGCAGTGTTCGGGACAGCTTGAATTGTCACGGACAAAACAAGGGGTGGCCCCGAAAAAAACATCATCGGCCGTTGGAACAAAACTTCCTTTCAACTCCCAACCAAGACAATGGCGTCGTTTTCTTTGAAGTGAGCTGTGTAGGGCTGCTAGTGATGTTTTCCCATCCTGGTGTTCTTGCTCGTCGGTGGTTTCACGAAACCGAGCCACCGAGCGACGTCCGGATATAACTTTCTGGTTCTGCGGTGTTGGTTTCACACCTCCACCGGCGGAGTCTAGAACTCTAAAATAGATGTGGAGAAAGAAACGTAGCACAGACTCTGTTCACCTTCTTGGTAGCTTCTCCGCCCATCCCCGACAACAAGGGTTATCAGCCCTACTGCTCGCCCAGATCGTCTAGTTGGTTAGGATGATACGTTGTGGTCCTTCTTACAACGACCGTGTTGACGGCGGTTCGAATCCGCCTCTGGGCATTGAGTCTTTTGTCGTGGTTGATTGCATATGGCTCTGTTTTTCATTTTGCAACGCGTTGAGTTGAGCATGCCTCATACGATGTTTTGTCTCTGTTGGTTGGTGTGTGGTTGAGGTCACGTGACTCACCGCCCTCGGCGGAATCCTACCACCCACCAGTAAACCGTCCACCACTGGCGGGCATTGAGTCTTTTGTCGTAGTCGGTTGCATATGGCCTCTGTTTTCATTTTGCAACGCGTTGAGCATGCCTCATACGATGTTTTGTCTCTGTTGGTGTGTGTGTGGGTGAGGACGGTGAGTCACCAGGGGTCACGTGACTCACCGCCCTCGGCAGAATCCTGCCACCCACCAGTAAACAGTCCACCACTGGCAGCAATACCTCTTAATACAACCCACGCTTCACCAACCCACTGTTTATACCCTATACGTGTGAACGGTAACCCGGTGATAGTTGCGTCTCTTCGCCAAGGGATATCCCACTTACTGACTATACGGTTATATCAACACTTTTGTCTCTTTGTGTCTTTCTGCTTGCCGAGTATAAGAGCCACCCATCCATGCCATGCATGCTCTTTTTAATGTGCCGCCAGAGCAAGTCACTAAATGGTGCGCGTTCCTGGCAACGGTTGGGAATCGCGGGTGATACCAAGCGATCGCATCTGGCCGCCCACGAACCAGTGGAGTGGGTCGTCGGAACCGATAAATGACGGACGGACTGATGGGACGAGCAGCGGCGCATGATTCGGCGTCGATTGTTTTACATCCATCCCATCCATCCGAATTTGCTAAATGTTTGCTTGCCAAGGCTCCCATGTAATTGATGTTTGTCAGGTTTTGTTTGATGCATATGCCGGGTGATCTCCGTATTCCAATTTAAGGGTGCCTCGTCGTCAACAGGTTGAAGCACTAATACATCATAACATGCTAATTATGTATTCTACCAGAGTTGCGACAACTTGCAACGCACGCCTTCCACCGAAACCGGGCGTCATGGCGCTATTCTTTTGATTGAATTGAATCATTAGATCTACAACCGTACGTCGCCAACAGAGGCATCCATTCACCGGGACTCGACAATCGTCCTGCGGAATGATCCTATGCCCGGCCGCTAGATCAACATTGAGAGCCATGGATGGATGTGCAGGGTAGCCTGCTTCTGCCAAGTCGGTCAGACAACAAACAAGGGGATGATCAGCGTGACAGCAAACACAACATGTTCAGCCCAGTCTCTCGCTCACTGCAAGACTAGTTCAAAGCCCAACGGGGCTGCATCTGATTGCACGCATTCACCCCCTTGTCCAGTCGGCCCGAGAATCCCGCAGGGCAGTTGCATGCAAGACGCACAAACAATGAGACAGATATTGAAGGGTGCAGCCGCGCATTAAGCGATGCTACCAGAACCGGATACCACAGACAGGGGAAGGCTCACTCCGAGACAATCTGCACCGAGGAAGCTCGAAGGATTGGGGGACTTTGGCTCTCACAGGCTGACGTGAGAACACTCCCAACTTCATCTCAACTTCAAGCTTGATTGGCACGGCACCGACGGCAATACTGATGCCTTTTTGCAGGATCAAATCAGGCGACGCAAATATGCTCTGTTGCGCCAGGCCGTGGCCGAGTCAAGCAATTAGACGTGTCCCTCCTGCACACATACATAACGAGCTGCGGCACGGGCACCCATTCGGATCAGGCATCGTCCGCTAACCTCGTTGCCGCGTTGGTTCTCATCTGTGCTTCGGCTTCCCTTCCGGATTCGGGCCACATCCTCGTAAGCGTCTCTGACTCGTGGGGGCCATATTCAAAAGGACCATTCTTTGGTCCTGGTAGCTGGCTGTAAGCGCTGGACGAGATCTATTATTGGGGGCGATTAATTAGAGTAGATAACAACTCACTCAAACTGCAACAAATGATCCAGAGGGTTCGCACGCAAACAATTCTCCGACGGGAGGGCGGCTACAAGTGCTCTTTAACTTCGGATACCCCTCGTCGCTTTCTTGCAAACCCTCTCTGCTACATGTCTGTCTGCCATAGTCCGTCAGCAGCCAAGACACCTTCTCGATAATGGAGACCGACGCGAAAACAACATCTGGCAGTGACGTCGAGCGTGGGAGCACTGTCGCGGGCAGTATCTCCCCGGAGACCAAGGAGACCAGCACCCCTACAGAACAGAAAAGCCACCCGAGAGAAGGTTGGGCGTCGTGGAGATGGCCCTGTATCCAAGCATCCTTCATCCTCGGAGGCATGCTTCTCGGTACGTGGGCAACGCTTCGGAGGCCGTTCCGGTTCAAACATGCCCCGCCCCCAGCAGACTAACATATCGACGTCAAATAACAGGGTACGATGTCAGTAACATCGCAAACATCCAGGCTCCCATTTACGAAGCATTCGGGAATATCCATCTCCTCCCGTGGGTCGCCACCGGTTACACCGCGATGCAGGTGTGCTTGGTTCTGCTTGTGCGCAAGCTGGTGTTTCTTGGCAACGTCAAGTGGCAGATAGTTGTCTACGACACGATCTTCATCATCGGAGCCGCGGTTTCGGGTTCGGCCACGAGTATGAATTCAGTCATCATCGGTCGTGTTGTCGCGGGCATCGGGGGAGCCGGCATTTACCAGCTGTAAGTCCACGGGCACGAGCCTTCCTCGGCAGCGACTTGCGCTGCTTGACTGACATCTCCCCAACAGTGTTCTCCTCGTCAACGTTCTTCTTACCACTCCCGCGGAGGTGCCTCGCCTTCAAGGTATAATGGCGGTATCGTGGGCTGTCGGGCTGACGCTGGGCCCCGTCATAGGAGGGGCTTTTGCCGAAAACCAGAACGCTACCTGGAGATGGGTGTGTGGCATCTCGTAGACTCGGTATTGGTGTTTTATGAGCGTCGCTAACTCACAGCTAGGCAATGTACGTGAACCTGCCGGTACTTGCCGTAATTGTCGTGGTCGCCTTCGTGGCGATGCCTCCCATACACCTGGCACCAAACATCTCAGTTGTTGATGGCCTCCTGGCGATCGACTGGACCGGCGTGGTTCTACACATGGCAGGGTTCATCCTCTTGTGCTCAGCGCTCATCTTCAGCGGCTCCTCGTGGGACTGGTCCTCTCACTCCGCAATCGTGGCCTGGGTGTTTGTCGGCGTCATTTATGCCTCTTACTTCCTGCAGCAATACTTCTGTCTTTTCACTAGTCAGAAGAACCGGAACGTTCCTGCGGACCTGCTAAAGAACAGAACAGTCTCAATGATCTGTCTTGGGACCATCGCGGCTGGAAGTAGCTACGGCATTGCCTTGTATTACACCCCCTTATTCTTTGCCTTTACAAAAGGACTTGAGCCAGTGCAAGCCGCCGTGCGGCTTTTGCCCTTCATCTTTACCTTCATCGTATTCACCATCGTCATGGCTGGTCTTATCCCAGTCATCGGCCGATACGCCCTGTTTTACGTCATCGGTGGTGCTCTGGCTATGATCGGGGGAGGACTCCAGACGCAGCTCACTGCCCAGAGCTCAGAGGGCCGGATCATGGGGGTCAGCACTCTCATAGGCGCAGGGACCGGATGCATGTGGCAGACCGGCGTCGCCGTCATAGCGCAAAGCGTGCCTGCGAACCGACGCCTCGATGCCACTGCCCTCTTCATCCTGGTGCAGCTCGGAGGCGTTTCAATCACGATCGCATTGGCGGGTTGCATCTTCCACAACGTCGGATACAACCGTCTCCACGCTTCGCTTTCTGGGCTGGGCTATAGCGCAGACGACATCCGCGAAGCTCTGGCCGGTCAAGATTCCAAGATCTGGGCCGCCGCAGACCGGAGCGTGGCTGCGATGGCGGTGTCGGACGTTGCAAGCGTGATCGCAGACATACAGTACATCATTGTGGCCGCAGGGGCTTTGGCAGTTTTGAGCGGCTGCTTCATGAAGTGGGAGAAGCTAGATTTCGGAAGGACCAAGGTAGCCAAGTGAGTTGTCTATTGTCCAAAGATGCAAGGAGAATAGCAGATAGCGCGTCGGGATGCCTTTCTATGCAAAAGATGGGGTAAACGAGAAGGTCATAGATGTCGGCCAACGGCATTTTGTTAAAAACTCGAATCTTAATTCCAAACGCTGCATAAATCATTACCCGGAATCATGAACGACAGACAAATTTCCCCCGAGGCGAGGACTGAGACCTCAACATGACAAAGGAGAACTGAAATTAAGCCACACCAGCACCCCGACACTAAATCGAGTGATGAACCAACATAACATATCAGTAAGAATGGTATCGAATTCTCAAAGACCATATAGTGACCTGGTCTTCAGGAGTCCCAAATGGCACCGTAGGCTGGGATGCCGCGAGTCTCAAGTCCGTAAACGACCTTTTTCGTGATCTTTTCGTTGGCGATGATGATGACGGCCTCAGCCTGGAAGATCTTCACCATGTTGTAGCCCATTTTGACCAAGTCGGGGTGACCCATGGTCTTGGTGTCGTGTATCACCGCACCGGGGACCTTGGACTTGATGGTGTCAACCAAGGGTTTGCCAAAGGTCTGCTCGGGTCTTGAGGTAGACCAGATCAACTGGGTCGGACAAGTCTGATCCTGGATATGCCCAAGCAGAGGCCCAATTCCCGAGCCGGTGGCAATGACAACGACGCTATTGAAGCAAGTAGCAATGCGCATCACGCCGCAAGTCGGGACACTGCGCACCCAGATGTGTGACGGCGGCTTCTCAATGCAGTTCTTTGTCCAATCGCCGGCATTCGAGATCACCAACGAGAACCCCTTGGGGCGGTCTCCCACTTTCTCCGGGGCCGGAATGGTGGCGAAGGAGTGCCACTCGAGAAGGGGCCGTCTGGAAAGTCTCACAAAGCTGCCGTTGACGGGGACTGTGTAGCCAAAGTGCAGCCTCACGGCGTGGTTGGAGAGGACTTCAGCCTCGACAGAAACTCTTCTGAGAAACATCCAAGAAGAGGCGATGCTCATGGTCGCCGCAGCAAGCATCCAAATGCCGGGACTACGAACGCAAGCCGCACCAAGTGAAACATTCGCCGTCCTTCCGTCATTGGCACCGAGCACAACCTGTACCCAGAAGAGACCGAGCATCGTCCAGCCGACGAAACGATGCGTCCTCTCGAAGAGGTCGTGATGCGTTTTCCGGAACGAAGGCCAGGCGAGCCCGATAGTGATGGTGAAGAGGCCGGTGAGCATCCAAGACACGACCTTTGAGGCCGTGGACTGGTAGCCCCACGCAGAGCACTCGGCGAGCTGGCAGACCTCGTCGCTGATGTTGGTAGCCAGAAGCCAAGCGCCTGCGCAGACGGCGGCACCCGAATGGACCCCGCCGAGGTGGAAGATCCTCGCGCAGCGCTTCCGGACGGCGAGGGGCCACGACTTGGGCACGTTGCAGGTAACTGTGTACAAGGCGTTGATGACGAAGTCCTGGCGCACGAGGACGGCGACGAGGAGGTTGATGGCCGTGATGTTGCTGAGCCAGTTCCTCCGGAGCCCGGCGAAAAGCAGCGCCACGACGGCGGCGACGTTCACCAGGCCGACGACGGTGAACAAGCAGCGGTAGACGATGGCGACGCGGTGCATGAGGCCGCGGTACGGTTGAGCCAAGCGCTTGGTGGGGACGTCCCGGCTGAGATCGAGTTTCTCGTCCACCTCCGTAAAGCTCGAGGCGGAGGACTCGGCTTTCGTTTCGCTGGTGGAGGATCTGGTTTCCGTGGAGAGGGAGTCCTGGGAGCCAATATCTTTGATGGCGATGCTCGTCACCTCCTCTTTGTCGGTATCGGTGACCAAGCATTTCAAAGCAGGCTTATCTACCTTGCCGTTTGGAGTCAGGGGAAGATTGTCGAGGAAGTGAAACTTCGTAGGGATGGCGTAGTAGGGCTGTCGAGCCCTGATATGGGCCTGGATAATGTCGAGGTCGCAGTTGCGTGGCGTAACAAACCCGTGGATCTCGTTGTGGACGAACAGTGCCGTGGCCTTTGAGACGACAGGACAACTGTTGATCGATGAAGTAACCCCATCAAGCTCAACCCGGAAGCCCTTGGATGCTTTGTGAGAGACTGAATAAAAAAGGCAAAACGAGGATGAGGTTCTACTGACTTTGATCTTGATCTGGTCATCGACGCGTCCGAGAATCTCAATGGAGCCGTCATGCCTCCAACGACCGAGGTCCCCGGTGTTGTACATCATGGAGCTACGGAAAACGGTTACTCAAGACGCTCGGAACGCGGTTTTGTAGACTCACCCGTCGTCGGCAAAGGGGTCCGGCCTGTACCGCTCGGCGGTCTTCTCCGGCAGAGAAACGTAGCCGCGAGAGATGCCATGGCCACCAGCCCACATCACCCCGGCCTCGCCGACCCCGACAGGCTTGTTATCGGCATCGAGGATGTAAACTGTGTTGTTCGGAGTCGGCTTGCCGATTGTCAAAGTCTCACCTGGTTGGTGGAGGTGCATGGTGTTGACGATGGTGGTTTCTGTTGGTCCGCAGCAGTTATAGTAGGTGGCATGCGTGGCCCACAAGTCTGCAAGTCTGAACAAAGAATTTAAAAAGTCAGACCAAGCTCAGCTTTGATGGACCACTTCCAAGCTCACCTCTGAGAACTGGGCTCGCCGGCAGTCGCAGCAACTCTGATGTTGGAGTACTCTCGAGGATCGTACTTTGCCAGAATGCTTGGTGTGCAGATCAAAACTTGTGCCTAAACATGTGGTTAGCACAAGGGTTTCTCGACGTTCATAGGGCGTAATCCTTGCCTCTCGCAGACACGGTTCCCATTTCGAGCCTCGGAGAACGAGAGTTCCTCCGTTGCAGAGGCATCCCAGCATCTCCCAAGCGGCTACAGATTAATCAGCAATGTCAACCAATTGGTTAGATCTAGTTCATTGTCTTACCCATATCGAAGCTGATGTTCAAGACCTGACCCACGCGTGTGCCAGCAGAGATGCTCAGATCGCCGGGCGAAAGACACACGAGGTTAGTCACATTTTGGTGGGTTACATCTACCCCCTTTGGAGTGCCGGTAGTTCCTGGAGGGGACGATCAGCTAGTCTGTTCAGCCAAATGATGTTGATTAACCAAAGTTCCGTCCTTACCAGATGTGTAGATAACATAGCACCCGTGCTCCGGCTTGGCCAGGTCGTGGAATGGAAGGGCTTCCGAAGTCTCCTCGCTTTCCCCCAAGTCTTCGTCGATGACAAGTATATCACAGGGGGATCCGAGTGTCTCGAATCGATATTTTGTCGACTTGAGACACAAGACGTGTTTGCCGCCCGCCTGCTCGAGGACAAATCGCAGCGTAGAGTCGGGTACTACACCGCCGTCGAGTGGCACGTATTGGGCTCCGCAAGAGAGGATGGCAAAGATGCCAACCAGCATGTCGATTCCTCGCTTCACGACAAGCGGAATTCGATCACCGGGCCGGACACCAAGACTGGTAAGCTTCCTGGACAGCTGGTTGGCCCGGCGGGCAAGATCGCCATATGTGATGACCCGAACATGTTGCGCCGATAGGTCACGAGCTGCGGTGACGTCTCGATGACTCTCTGCATGATGATAAAAGGCGGCCGTTACGGTGGGAAACCTGGATTTGATTCGTGCGCCTTGGGTGAAGGAAGGAGGAACTGGTCCAACCGGAGGCCCGGCCGAGTTCTGAAGTGTACGGTTCTGCATATTTGTGAGACAAAAATAGAACAGAAGAAGATTACGGCAGGGATGAGTTCCGAGATGGGTGTCAAATAAAGAGCAGGCTATTCCGAATCCTGATAGACTGAAGGAGTGAATGCTCCTGGGATGCTCAGAGTCATCGACTAGCTTGCGAGCTATCAAGGCTTTAAATATCCGTCCAGACCTCCTTGGGCTGTGGCGCCCAACGTCTCCCTTACCAAACCCGAAGCTATCTTCGACCTCCTTCCTTGATCGGATGCAGGGAGGGAAATACCTCAGAAGCGCGTACGTCCGCCTTGAGTTTCATCAAAAAGCAAGTTTATCCGCAAGGATGCTGCGTGCAGATTCCGCAGCCAGCAGGAAACCAAGCTCCACACATCTACATGCCCACAGCACTACAGATATCTGAGACTGACACATGGACATGCTAGTTCCGGATTCAGAAGGTCTTGGTGACATCTCTGTCTCTCGACGTGATGCCCTTGTTGGGACGTTACGCGCCCTTGTTGGGCCGCGGGCGGACCGGCCACGATGTTATGCCCAGATCAGGAAATGACTGGAGGCACTCGCGCAACGAAGTGGACAACGCCTTCACCGAGCACGCCAATAAACCGGGCAGATTCCTGCACATCGCCGCATATTCCATCATACGGACCGTGGTGGACTTGACGGACACGATGCAACCACGTCGGCTGGGTTGCTTGTTGCCGTCAGTCTTCGGTCCAAGTCCACAAATGATATCGAGCCGCGAGCAAACGCCCACGACGGCCCGGTCTGCTGCGGTGTGGGTCTCGACTCCCGGTTGGGACAGAGGTCTGCTGTGGCGACTGAGTCCGCGAGACGACGCCGCGCACCGTTACATTGCCTGCCGGTTACCGACATGTATCACTGATCGGCGAGGAAACCACCTCGACCACGAGGCCTCACTTCCCTTACATCGACGGGGGAAACGGAAGCGCTTTGGAAGGTTGCTTCTCCGAGCTCCAGGGGTGTAACCTTGAAACGACCAACACTAACGCAACCACACGTACCGTCTCAACCGATGTTTCCTGAACCACCAGCTGGGCGTCCGATATAGTTTCCACCCCTGAGGGGCAAGGATGGTGTGCCAAGCCTAAGTTGTGGCCGTCACGTACCCAGAGGGGCAGGTCTGGGTGGTTCCGAAATGGCTGCAGGGCAATATAACCAACGTCGAGACTCGGGTGTAAGTGGTGTGATTTTTAGCACCCGCGACACCGGTGGGTACTGCCGGGCGAGCTTGGCCTGTGAGTACGCTATTATGCCGGCTCCTAACGCAATGTGCCGTGGTCTTGGGCCTCTGATGCGGACGGACAGGTCGATTCCGCTCGCATTGCGACCGTAGAGAGCCGACCCTTGTCCAGAACAGGTCTCGAACGCTGCAACCTCACGTCACTGCACCAAGGCCCACGAGGGCGCCCAAGGTGGAATGCACATCACACAGCCTTCGGAAGGCGGGGGAGCGCTTTATGCCTAAAGTCAGCCGCCACAATGTGGGAGGAATATTGCTCCCGCGGCTTGGCGCAAACGGCCTGGATTCACAAGCATGACAGATGCTGATGTAAAGCACACGGCTCCCCTATCCTCCCAGTCGCCTAACCGAATCCCCGCGAAGCCGTTACGCGCTCCGTCGTTCCGCCATCGCGAAAAGGTCAATGGCATCGGCTGGACGGAAAACAAGGCCGAGCCGGTGATGGATCTGCGATTACCGCAACGAGTCATGTTCTCCGGGCCGCCGCCGCCGTTTGCATCGGAGCGCCGCCCGAGGCGGGTCCCCGGAACTTACAGAATCGATCAAAAGTGGGTTTTTTGGGTTTACCGGTGTGGACATTGATGGTGTGTACCAGCGGGTGACCAAGACACAAACGGCCCTCGGCGTTGAACCTGCGGGCTTGTCTTGTCTGTTTCCAGTGCTTGTGGCAGCGTCGTCGCCAAGCTTGCAATGGAGCAAGCCTTCTGTCCCGCTTCGGAGGTGTGCAGCTTTCTCCGAACTCTTAAACGGGCCTAAGTCGGACGGATGACGAAGAGATTGTGATGGCTGGGGTCGCTCGGTCAATAGGTCGAGAAATCAGGGAAGTGGTTTTAAGGTCCAGAGGCTTCAATTCCAAGGGGCTAGCGTGGCTGACTTCGGAGCCAGCTCCATCTGGGTCGATTGGAATGGCTCTCAATTGCTGATAGTGGATAAGCAACCCTCCTAGGCTCATCACAATACCGGGACTGCAAAGCACGTATCGAATTTTGCGTCTCCTGTCAAGTTTAAATGTAGATAAAAATCATCAGCATTTATTATATTTTCTTGCCCAATACCTAGTGCAGCCTGTTGGTGTGCAGGATTGGGTTTGATGATGAAGATTTAATGTAGCTGAACTCCGAAAGGAGGGACTTGAAACTTGCATAGAAAGCGAAAAGTACTATAAAGAGAAGCCTCAGTATTGTTAAGATATGGAAGAGAGAAACAAAAAGAGGAGTACAAAAAGTAGATAAGCGGATAGATAGTAATGGATAGATGGCTGCAATTCTGATGTTCATTGGCGATGTCTATCCATGTAGAGTATTGGATTCTGGTACATAAATCAGTTGGAAAGGAACACAATTGTAGATGTACATCGTCTTTCTAGGAGCCAATAACAAAAGGAAGAGTCAAGCACAAGTCAATGCAAACAAAGATGGACGTACAGGGAAAGAAGAAAGACGTCGGTGTGAACGCGTCAGGTTTGCTAATTACCATCATAGTACAACAAGTGGCGATTGTATTCTCATCACAACAACAAAAGTTGAGCAACAAAACCTATTGCGAATGAAGAACCTCCGACTTCTACAATAATTCCCGCTCCTTCTTTTTTCATCCATCTCACCACATTGCATTGCATCTCAACGCAACGCAACGCCAACGCAACGCAACGTAACGCAACCCTCACCTCTATCAGCAACCTTTTCTGAGATATGAGATATTGCGAGGCCGAATTGCCGAAACGTCCACCCTCACCCCCATTCTGCAACAAACAACAACCAATCAAGCCGGTGAAGAATGAAATTAAGCCATTGAGGAATGCTCGCAGAAACCGCGGGAAAGGTCGCAAAAATAAGAAAATGACTCCCCTTGGTTCCGAATCCGGCAGCGGCAGCGCTTCCGCTTCCGCTTCTCAGCACCAGTCCCAGACTCCCAACCTGAACCCGTCAGCGAGATCCTTCACCCCCACGGGATCAGCACGTTCCCTTGCAACTTTGGCAGGTTTCGGTATGTTCGTCAAGGTTGACTTTTCAAGAGTCCTATTTCCCCGCCGTTTCACATGCCAGTTAACCCCCCGCACCCCGCGCGTCTGTCTCTCTGCGTGTCGCCGCGTCGATCACCGATCGGGAGACCTTTGCATGACGCAATCCCGCAAGCTTGGTTGCGATATCGCGCTAACCCTCAACTCGCAGGTGATTTGGCCTATCATCAAATCAAAGCCGTCGAGGCCGCGAATATCATGGTCGCCCAAGGTACGCTTCGCTCGGTCCAAACTTTCGACCCAATCCACCCCCAGCACTCGCGCTTGCATCACCAAGCTTTGCGTCCTTCCTCTTACAGCCCCGTGGTTCATGCGTGATACATATTCAGGCTTCTCTCCTTCTTATCTTGGAATTCTAACCGTCATCTCAATAGTTTTCCCGCACTTGGGTTGCCGCGTTGATCGCGAGCGCCCGTCCGAGCAGGGCGGCCAGAAAATCCATACCCAACACGTCAGGCTGACCGAGGACGTCGCTCAAAAGTCCTCTGACGCGCCGCAACCCGCCCACTCGGCCGCGCTCTCGGCCGGTCTCGACGCGCCCACGACGCCGCCGAACCGTCGCATCAAGGTTCGCAGGGCGAGCCCGACGCCTGCCGCCTACACCTTCGACGACGACGACGACTTCTATCCCGGCGCCGACCCACACCTCGCAAGAAACAAGCGGTGGACGAAATGCTAAATCGGAGCGGAGGATCTGCAGCTTATCCGCCAACTGTCGTGGCTCGGGGGTGCCGTTGCATCGTCCACACATTTTGGGTCGTTCGTTATCTTTAGCGGGTAGGGCGGCGATGTAATGATTGCTGAGAGCAAGCAAAAGAAATCAAATCGTGGCAGTTCGGGGTCCTAATATGGAAGCTGTGAGCGCGCTCATACGACGATATGCAGTGGTCACTGGTACAGTTCGCTCCGCAGTCAATGGTGATGATGATGAACTGGCAAGGACTTTTCCTGCATCCCCTCCCTTTCTGGCTCATTGACATGGCCGCATATCAAGGCATTCTCGGTCATTCCATTGGCGGCTTTACGAACGAGGACTTCAACCGGGCGGATAACTTTATACCGAAACTCCAATATATTTGTGTTCCGTACATGTACACGCCTTGTATCTGTACCCCTGTTATGAACGGGAACCTCGACAATATTGGTAAGGTTACGCAGCTTCTCGTCATGCTTTTGTTCTGCAGATGTGTATGGCCTACCTTCTAAGAGATCGTGTCCTCTGCTAGTTCAGACTGCCCAGGTACCGATTTGCCGTGTTGATGATCTCGGCCACAGCTTGAAGAGCACTACTTCAGCTTATTCAAACAGCCCAAATTACCGCCGATGTCTGCAACCCGTTTGCCAGTACCAACGTGGGCGTCTTAGCAACAAACTGGTTCTACTATTTGGTTATCATCCCGTCGTCACTCTTACCCATGCTCGGAGGCAGCTTACCCAGTACATGTAGAGGCACCGATGTACCAAAGGCAGAGCAGGCAAGGCTTTATGTCTTTGATTTTGCACGCATTGGCGGCGTGAGACACATATTCTACTCTCTTGGTACATGAGCAGAACCAATGATGCCAGGCCAAGTACTCTTCCGTCTCCCCTTTACGCAAGTTGAATCCATCCAATTGGGTAGGGGAAAGGACGCCCATGACTTGACTTCTACATAGGAAGTATCAACTCAGAGTGGGAAAGTTCCAGCACAAAAGAACGAACAAGATCGGCGGAATGTGTTAGAGAATAAGATACATGCCACGTGGGATGCAAAGCATTAGTTACTACACTGTGACTAACGATGTCTTTTTGTTACGTGACACTTATAAGCCTAGCCCTCCCTGATATTTAGTGCAAGTTTAAAGTGCAGTAACTTAGCTGAAGCCCCAAACACTTTAGGTTCGATTCCCATAGTTGTCACAGAGAGCACATGGACCCCTAGTGAAAATCCTAGAAAGTCTATAGGAGCGCACGGTCTACACCACCTACCTATCCCTGGTCCCCTGGGTCTCCCACGATACAAGGGTGCCAGATCTGACTTGTTACACAAGATTGATCTAGGGGTCGTTTTATGTAAGTTATAAGGCTTTAGTTACTGTCCTGTAACCGACAACGTCGTTTTGTTATGTGACAATATATTATCCCTTTAATTGCCCATGAACCTCATTAATTCACGGCCCAGTTGAGAACATCTTGTCCCCTAATCTCAAGGGCGCATAACAGTACGTTGTCAATCCAGCAATGCTTCTTAACGCGTAATGTACATTGATGTATGCCAGTACCTAGGACATGGTCAAAATATCTAGAGTATTTATGTATAGGTAAAAAACAGTAGTGGATTATCTAAAACAGGAGACTCTAATTGGCCTTACCCCACATTCCGAGGTTATGAGATCCCGGCGCTATCTAAGGGATATGCAGGTGTGGTGGATCGAAGACGTGCTTATTTTACTTCCTCCAAAAGACTTTTGCTGCTCATTAAACGCGTGATTGGACCGTGTCGACACATGATGCCTGTCCTCGAGTCTAGATTCCTATATGGAACACTGCATAATCTTTCTTGGCGCGTGGAACTGAAAGCGGCTCTCAGGTCGCTGTCTCGAATGAAGTCAAAAATATGGTGAGGCCCCTGCGCATGTCTGATTCCTACCGTAGCTTCATGGAAAATGGTATGGAAGGGCGATGCAGGCTCATTGGGCTTGGTAAACCTAACTCGCTTCCTCAACTTCAGCTGCCTTTCTAGTAAGCGTCAACGACAACATCCAGATGAGAAGCATGGCCGAAAACTGCGCTAGGAGCATGTAAGGAAACACCCATAGTCCAATCGCCTGTGTGACAACTCCCAGGACATATGGAAGTACCGCTCCGCCAATCTGGCCGACCGAGGCCACGAAGGACACAGCCCCAACGTGCAGTCCTTTCGGCAACAGGTTGACCAATTCAACGATACAAGATGGAAACAACGGCCCCATAAAGAACCCAACAAGCGACATACTTAGTACTGATACCCATAAAACCCGGACAAGTGTGAAAAGAACGACAAACACTGGCGCAAGGAGAAGGTACAGGACCACTGCCCGGCGGGCGCCTAGCTTGTCTGTCACGAACCCCAGAGCCAAACGGCCCACTGCCATGCCTGCCCAGAAGCCTGAAGAGCAGACGCTCGACGAATATGTGCCGGTGTGCCGAACGCGTAACATGAATGCCACGACCCAGCCGGACACTGTACTCTCAGTGCCCACATCTGCAAGGAGGTATGCTGCATAAACCCAGGTGGCGCTGTAGTTTAGAGCTTCCCGCTGATCCGATTCGACAACGCTTTGTTTACCAGGACCGGCCTTGTTGTTACGGTATTTGTTGGCGTCTTCGTGTCTGAATGCTAGGCTCAAAACGAGGGCTTCCAAGGCAGACGCGAATGACTGAGGCGCATAGTCAGTAAACCACAAATGCTTTCGGTAAGTCGTGTTCATGAACAACATACCAATACGTAAAACCACTGATACCAAAGGCCATTGTTTTTCGACAACAGAATGCCGGCAATATATGGGCAGATGGCGGCACCAATTGAGAACGAGCCATGCAGGATGCCCGACAGCGTGTTTGCACTCTTTAGCCCGGCGACCCAGGCACACCAAGAGCCATCCAAGAGCCCCATCCCGAACGAGCCGATTCCGACACCGAAGAGAAACACCGGAAAGGGGGGGTGAAGTGCGCCGGTGGCCGCATAGAAGAAATGGCACGCCGGGCCAATGACGGCGATGCCCCTCTGCCCGAGTCCTAGATGGATGCGGTTGCTCAGCGACGAGGCGAAACAGTAGCCGACCGGGCCAACGAGGAATATCGAAGACACGTGTATGTCGGTGAGTTGATAATCTTGTTGGAGATGAGGGATTATGACGCCGATTGTAGATACGAATAGTCCCAGCACAATGAACGACCAGGCAGCCGCGGCCACCTTCAGGGTTATCTGGTCCTGTTGATGTTCACATACATCACTCAAGCCCGGAACAGAGCTCGATAAATCGTCTCCATAACTTTCTCCAGACGCCGGTCCCAGTAGCCTCTCCGTCTCCGTTGCATCGTTAGCCGCACAATTGGTAGTCGGACGATCCATGTTCGGGTATTAGCTAGTGACAAACGTAAGCGAAGACCACAAACGACCACAGTACCACTAGCCAAGTCAGAGGTGTACGACAAGCGCGGTGTCGAAGGAGGAGACGAATGGATCGTGCAGGATGATTATGGTCTGCAATAGGATTCACAATGACGTCTGAGTGCAGACCGGGTATCGGAAAAGCCTCGGGAGCTCAGGAATGTCTCACCCATTTAGGGCAACCTTCATGCAGGGGGCCCTTTTAAGCTCTCCAACTTTGCCGGCAGTTATTTCGGTGACGAATCAACATCACAAAAGCAGTGGACCAAATGAATTGCTTGCCTTTTACAACGAACCGTTCAGTAAACACCTCAGAGCGTCGTCGTTCTCGTTCTCCTAAACCTTTTGCCGACTTTTGGGTCCGAGAAGGGGTTCGTCTCATCTTGGCTACAGTACCTAAGTAGTTGGGCCCAAGAAAAGCTGAGACCAAACAATGCCGTTTGCTCGCGGTTTTTCGCGGAAATTGAGACCGAGACCAGACTGTTTACAGAGCGGTGTGCCTCGTAACAGAACTCGAGTTTGTTCACGAGGAGTGCCAGAACATGATTCGAATTAGTTAAGCATCAAGGAAAAAGGTGATAACTCATAAATCCTGGCAGCATGCATAGGCCTATGAGCAATGTGGGAGTAATAGCTTGCAATAGTCTTTGGTCACCGGGACCCAAAACGGATAACGTCAACGACGCCGCCAAGTGCAAATCCAACGGCACATTCTGATAAGTCGTGATCCAGAGCGTAAGTGCGTAACGGAAATAGCGGATTCGCTCTTGTCATTACAGGGTATCATTCTAGCAGATGCTCCGTGAGCCCGCTCTCGTCGTTTCGCACAGCTCTTACAATCCAGTTGCCCGTTTCTGGATTCACGACGGCTTTCCATTTCCTATCCTTTACATCCGACCTCGCCATGCCCCGCTTCCATATGTCACCGTCGAACCCCGTCTCTTGAGTTATAGACGAGGCGATGCCGAGCAGCTCGCTGCCGTCGAGGATTGCGGCCACGGACAGCAGCCCGCGAGGCTCCTCGTTGAGGATCGACGGGGCGTCTTGGAGGTGGAAAAACAAAAAGACGACGTTGCACAGCGCGACGGCCAAGAACGCGACGATGGTGTAGGCAACCCAGGAGACCACGAACAGGCGCGCCGTGGGGACGAAGACCGTCCCGGTGGCCGTCTCGACGTTTCGGGACGGCTCGAAGCCGTGTATCGCAACCGCGTTCATGTATATGGCCGTGAAAACCGCGGGGATTGCTTCCATCAGCGCCTCTGGTCCTAGCGGGTTCGAAACCCGCGCTCGCTGTGCGTAGTACAGCACCAGGTTGCCCATGTCCGAGGTCGTCCACTTCGCCTGCGGGTTGAACGTCACCGGCCCGAGGATGCCCTGTTCGAACACCCTCCACAGCTTCGGGCGGCTGGTATCCGGCCGGCCTGCTTCGACGAAGGAAACCACGGCCGGGGCGCCGTGTGATGGCGTCACTCTGCAAGTCCCCGACGCTTGTCGGTATCCAGTTGCACAAGAGATGACGCTGATGTTGTCGATGTTGCTGGGCGCCGAGTCGGAGTATTTGGCTGCTGTAAATACCAGGCGACTGTAGTGCGCCTCGGCAGAACAGTCGAAATCCACTGTTGTCTTCAGGTATATCTCTTGCGTTTTGGCGACGGGAAAGCTTTGAGTGAAATCGCAGCCCCTGTCATTGCCGGATACTGTAACCGAGTCCCCACTGGATGCGATTGCGTAGTCTTCGACCAGCTCGCAGCTGAGATAACCCGAGTAAGCCGTCGTGTTTGCCGCCGTGTCCGATTTGACAGACGAACTGGGATCGACGGCAAATGGACGGAAAGCACGCTCGGCATCTGTCCAGGCGATTCTGTTGCCCCCGTAAAGGAGCGTCGCCGCAACCGTGTCCAGAACGGGCCGCCAGTCCAGGGTAGCGTTGATATTATCGGCGTTGTAGTCCCTATTGTAAAAGATCGGGGTTGGCACCGACGCCGCCACGGTTTGTGCCGCGAATAGACGTGAAGCAAGGGGGGCGACAAGGTAGGCCAGGAACACGGAGAGCAGACCTGTCGAGCCGACGGCGAAATGACACTTCCGAAAGGCCCCCCACCAGCGCCAGAGCGAGTTGACGACGCGATAATCCAAGAGGACTGACACCCTGGCGTCAGAACCGCCATCCTTGCGCAACTCGACATACGGTTGCCGCTCGGCGATCGAGCCGGCGATCCACGCCCAGTACGCGCCGAAGAGAGAAAACGCCAAGCTGGGGAGGGAGGTCCATAGTAGGCCGAGGTTCCAGGGGATGTTGAAAATGGTAGCCTCTTGGTCCGCCGCGGTTGTGTTGTGGGTCGAGATCGTAACGAAGCCGTTCTTCTGAGAGGACGTGATGGTCAAGGCGATGATAGTGATGGCGAAGGCGAAGTCAAGGACGGCGAAGGCTAGGAGGGACGGCCATCGTAGACCGGGGGCCAGCCAGCCGTAGGGACGGGATGAAGACTCTTTGCTTTTGCCTGGCATGGTGGACTGGGGAGCGAACATTTCGTTGTCAGTAAGTCATCGAAGCCTGGAGAAGAGGAAGTCACAACAAGTGCCGACAACATGGACGAGATATGTTAACCTGGAATCATTTGAACCATGGAGGGGTTCGGTCCAGCCACGGGCTAAGGAATGAGGCTTGTCGTGATCCGTCTGGCGAGCTGCCCATAACTTCATCCGCCAAGGCGGACTCCAGGGCACGAGGACAAGACTATCAGGCCATATCAAGATCACAGCCTCAGCTGAAATCTTGACCCAAGCCGCGCTGGACTTAGCTCGACCCTGCGCTCTTCTAAAGTTGCTATAGCCTGGGGTTTTAGATCCTGTCTTGGCCAACCGCTCCAAGCCACATTGGCCTGGAACGGCCTAGACGCCAAACTTCTAGGCTGAACTACGCCTGGCTGGGCAGAAAGCCGACGCCGTAGTTCGACAACCATTGTCAGTCCTGGCTGACATCGGCAACGGGTAAGATTGATATTTAAGATCAAGGAGACGGAGTATCTACCAGAAGCGAGATTCCGTTGACGCGACCATCATCAAACAAGATGCATCTTTCCATTCGGCCCATCGTTACCCTTGCCGCTCTCTTGCGGTTGTGCGACGGGGCAGTCTTCACGCCTCCCGACTGCGTCGGCGACATCAAGGAATTCCCCAACTGCGACAAAGCCGACTCCATCGCGAGGAAGTGCAGCGATCTCCCACAGAAGGAAACCATCGCCTGCTTCTGCACCCAGGAGCTCTTGAATGCCTACGTAGGGTATTGAAACACCGTTCTCCGCTACTCGCCTTGATTCTCCGCCTTTGCTAACCCTTTCACCCCGCCTCCCCTACCCAGTTGCAAGGGCGAGTTCCGGCAGTGCATCCTCGGCAACGCGTTCGACAGCGCCTTGGACGACCAGATCGCCGCGTGGCAGGACGCGTGCGGCCCGTACCTGCCGAAGGGCGTCACGACGCCCGCGGTCCCCGCCGCGACGAGGACGCTGGACGTGGACGCCTGCAAGGGCGCCGCCGAGAGCTGCGCCCAGCTCAGCCAGTCCACCGCCTCGTGCTCGTCGGCGTACGGAGCCTCGCCGGCTCGGCTCACGAGCTGCCGGTGCCAGGAGCCGCTGGTCTCCCTCGCCTCCGCGTGCTTCCTCGACGGGCGGCAGTCCTGCGAGGGGTTGGAGGCGACGACGAGCAACGTCTGGGAGTTTCGAAACTGCGCCGCCGCCGCCACAGACGTTTTTGACAAGCCAAAGGTGCGGGTCTGGTCATGGCGAGGCGGGGGTTACCAAGTTGCAGGGGAAACTAATTCTTCTCCGAACAGGACACGGGTCCCATCACGTCCGCGGCAGACGCTTCCACCGCGAAGAATAAGGCGACTGGTACTTTGGTCTTCAGGCCGGGGTCCACTGCTACAACGACTACATCCGGCGGACCAGGAGCCGTGTACTGCAGGGTAGCCTGGAGGGCTGTTGTCATGCATTTTCCAGTAATGCTCTATCTATTCTGGTGCTAGAGCTCAGCTTTGCGCTATCGTATCATGAAACAAATATTCTAAGCTGCTAGTTAAGGATAAACATGGGGGGTTTTGAATATAAGGATCTATAGTTTAACGTAGTTCGAAATCATTCAATGAGGTGGAGCTTAGTTTCTAGACATCTAAGACTACGATCATCATTATTAATCTACTGAAGATCGCACACGTATAGAAGAAAGAGAAGTGAGATGGGGGCTAATGGTTGGGCTATTGCGTTAAGCTTAGTTGTTAATGGCGTGCCGGAAGCATGGCTAAGACAGTAGCATTGTTATCAAAGAAGCCCCCCTATCTCCTAAACCATTTTTGACTCTTGGAACCTATATGCAGCTGCCTTAGACTGATACTGCGGTGAATATCTCTCTGCTATTGTAACTGATAATATAAAACGGTTGCTAAAGGTTCCTTTGTTGCTGCAGCGCCTTATTTAAACCTGGATCTCTTTGGAACAGATATGCTTAATCATGGCTTAATCACAGAAGACCATTCAAGCTGGGCACAATGTGCTGCTCCATGCTTGTATTATCACTAGGATTGCTGCTCTTAGATGTGGCCTTTATCAAGAGGTCTAAAGACACACTGCAAGGTCAAAGGACTGGATGAGTAGTAATAATGACGATTGATTTAACAAGGGAAAATAATAAAATATTAAACCCCAGCAGCCTGTGGCCACCTTCTATCCTCCAACATCCAAGTCTATACCAATACTACTGTCGGTATCACAGGGTGGACATCCTTTCGGATGGAACAACAACAGTAGTATCCATATGGACCATTTATTGCTGAAGAGGAAGAGGGTGAAGCCGTCACCGTGGTTGCCGTGCCGTGGGATATGGGGGGCTGCCCGAGGTCCGTCACCCGGGCTTGGGCCGGTCCCACGGTCCATCAGCGGATGAGTCGCATCCCTACAGCTACTCTATTCCAATATAGACCTTGGCTATTTGTTAGTCAAAACCCTGCTGTTAGATTACCGGCCGAAGTACTTACTTAATTTTAGTGTGCTCTTTTAGTATGCCCGCACGGTAGGAGATTATATCCCATTCACGTACTCCACCATGCTGGCAACCACGGTCTCAGCATCACTCTCTGTCTCGTAGATTGCGTGAGTGCCGATTTTCCACCCTTTCCTCTTATTGTACGTTAAGATGTACCTGTCAAGGGACGTCTGGGAAACCCTTCCAACAATCTCATCGATCTTTGAGGACTTCTTTTTGAGATATTGTTCAGCTTGAAGTACATTGTCCCCTTCCCGGTAGTATGCTGCAAGCAGTATTTTATCTGCAAATACATCGATGGCGAAGAGGGCAAGTACAAGCAGGATTGCTTTAGGGAGAAGCATTGTAGATAGAGAGGAAGATGTCTAGAAATTATGTAGTGTCGGAGGATAATAGAGGAATAATAGGTTTAAGAGTCTGTAATGCTGCGCGTAGAAAGCTGTGTTGATGATATAAACACAAGGCAGAGGGATCTGTGTAGTTCCAAGGGATGTTCTAGATCTTTATAAGTTGTCAAATTATCTCCAAGTATATACAGTATAAACATAGTTGATCGATCAGGGCACTACGTTAATAGAAATCTATCGAGATGGGCGACTTACCATTCTGCATGACTCGCCATACATGTACGTTTTGTTTTTAAAAACTTTGCTATACATTTCGTATTAGCGCGGCAACGCCGACAAGGAAGGAGCCCGACCTTCTAGGCCGGCTTGGCCGAAATGGACAATGTCGCTGGGTAACTGCCGGCCGCCCTACTTGCGGGACCTCGGGGCGGCGCACCCGAGACCCTGAGCGACATTCGGTCTGTCTAGCCCGTCTCGTCTCGGCCTCAATTGCGTCCCTGCAGTGTTTAGAAACTAGGTTGTTTGATGAGCGGCCACCTCGGAGTTTTAGTGGCTCCAATGGAATTTGACCTAATTATTAGTGCTTTTTGTACGCTTCGCCATGTGGATCTGTCGCTCGCCTGCTAACGGCCTGCTAGAGAACTCTGCGCTCAGGGGTGCCTGGGAAACCCTGTAAGTTTGTTTGTAGTTCATTTTGATTAATCTAACGGATTATGTGTCAAACTAGCATCTACTAATACATACAAAGGAGATCTATGGTATTGAGTGTGGCCATTCTGCGGTGGTATCATCAAGAAATCATGAATCGCGCAAAAAGCCACCAACGCCGGAGTCAACTCCGAAAACTCCTTCAAACCAAAAGAGTGTGTCCTGTCCGCCGACATCGTGGTCACGACCCCTAGCGGCTGCCGTTGACCTTTGGCTTGTCGCTCTGCATCGCCTCCACGCCGGCGTTGAGCTTGCCAAACTGCCACTCGGGGAGGGTGATGCCGGTCTGCTCGTTGATGGTGGTCATCAGGGGCGGCAGCATCTGGTAGACGCTGCGCATGGTGTCGACGCCCGAGCTCCCGGCGGCGCCGTCGGCGCCGCCGGCCTGGCTGCCCGTGTTCCAGACGCTGATCTTGGGCTGCAGGCCGCGGATGGCGTCGGCGTTGGCCTTGGCCAGCTGGACGTAGGTGCCCTTCTCGATCATGAGGTACTGGAGCAGGCCGGAGGGCCCGCCGAAGGCGCCGGACATCTTGGCGTAGGCGTCCGCCATGGCGGCGACGCCCTCGGCCCGCTTGAGGGCGATGGCGAGCTCGGCGTCGGCGGTGAGCTGGGCCGAGTACTGGTGGGCCTCGGCGTCCTGGCGGGACTTGTAGGCGTTGGCGTCGGCCGTCTTGGTGGTGCGGTTGAACTCGGCCATGGTCTGGGCATCGGCGTCCTTCTGGGTCTTGTAGGCCTTGGCTTCGGTCTCGCGCTGGCTCTTTTCAAAGTGGGCCTTGGCGTCGGCCTCGATGGCGTAGGCTTCGGCGTCGGCCTGCTGCTGACGGGCCTCGCGCTGGATGGTGGCCTTGACGACGTCGGTGGCGCGGAGGCGCTCGATCTCGGCGGCGGCACGCTTGACCTCGACCTCGCGCTTGAGGTCCTCGTCCTTGGACTCGAGGGCGCGGCGGGCCTCGACGCGGGCGATCTCGACGTCCTTGCTGAGGGAGGCCTGGCGGGTGTCGAGGTTGGCCTCGGCGGTGGCGCGCTCGATGTCGCGCTCCGTCTTCTGGACAGCGGTCTCGGCGTAGATCTTTGCGATCTCGCGCTCCTGCTCGCCCTTGCGCTTGGACTCGCCAACGTTACCGCGCAGCTGGGCCTCGGCGACGTCGATCCTGGCCTGGTTGCTGGCGCCCTCGTGGGCCTTGCGGGAGAGGGACTCGAAGTAGTTGGAGTTGGGGGCGTCCTTGAGCTCCTTGACGTTGGCGTTGTAGATCTTGAGGCCGAACTGGTCGAGCTCGGACTGGATGTTCTTGAAGATGCGGCGCTTGAAGACCTCGCGTTCGGTGAAGATCTCCTCCATGGTCATGCTGGAGACGAGGACGCGGACTTCTCCCTCGATGATGCCCTTGACGATGTTCTCGAGGTGGAGCATGGTGCCGCCCTTCTTCTCGCCCGAGTCAGCGAGCAACATGGCGTACTTCATGAGGGAGTCGCCGCGGTCCTCACGGCGGTTGGAAGAGACGTGACCGTCGTCGTCGTCGTCGTCGTCGCCGTCGTGCCTCGAGGGGCCGGCGTGAGCGGCTTGGTGGGTGGCGTTGGCGCCGCGCTGGTTGACGTCCGGGCCGACGGTGAAGACGACGGGCAGGAGGAACTGAAGCTTCTCCTTGGTCATGGCCTGCAGGTTCATGGCATAGTCGTGGGGCTGGACGCTGAAGCGCATGCAGCGCTGGAAGGGCCATACCCAGGCTGCCTTTGTGATCTTGACAGCCTTCACGGACATACCCGTGATGGCGAGGTACTCATCGGGGGCGGCGATTCTGTACGACATATCGGCGGCTGTGTGGGGTTGTAGTCTGATCTGGTGAGAAGGAAGGAAGCTGAACTAGATGCTGTTCCAGGTGAGTCCTGTAATGTGAAGGCGGAGGGACTTTGATGTCCTTATATTCAAACGCCGATGAGGCTAAGTCGGAAGCGCCGATGGGTCGAGGGATGAGGCGGATGAAGGTTTGGTGATGGCTTGGGCGAGCGTGGCTGGATGGTGCGGAGATGTTATATGTTTGGCGCGTGATAGCCTTGGTAAAGGTCCCCTTGGGTTTCTTGTTGACTTGGACGAGAGATACATCCTGACATGAGGAACCCCGGGTTGATATATATACTTGCCCTTGGATAGCAAAGCGGAGGGATGGGATGTTGAAGACTCGAGCGCTGGTCTCATCGTACCTAGGTAGGTATTAGTGAGTGCAGTGGCAGGCGGGGAAGGAACGCCCGGCCAAGGCCTAACAACGACAGCGGCAAGTGCTAGTCTGCAACGAGGCATCTTTTCTCGCGGCACGAGCATCATCAGCTGGCCTATCAAAGTGAGCCTCGTAGGTTGCCGATTACCGTAGGAATGTGTGTAAGTGTGAGTCCGTTCGCGCATTAGTCAATGAGCAACGGGGGCAGTGCATTTAGGTGGTCAATGTGGTAGGTAGGTAGGTAGGTAGGTAGGTACGAATAGTTTACTTTGGGTAGGTACGATGTACGTGCAGGTACCTACCTACCTGCCTACCTGATTGACCAATCATGACTGACCGTGTGGAGGCGTCAAAGTCAGGTGAGTGGACCGTGCACGCTAGAGTCCTTCTCGAAGGCTTCTCTAAACGGCTGCCTGATGCACGTACCTCAGCCGCGCCTTAGGTACCTATCTTGTCACGTGGCGGAGGCGGGGAAAACGATCACAGCCAAAAGGGTGCTTGCTGATCGTATCCTACCTTGTCCTTCATCACCATCATCCCTTGTCTGGTCGTTCAGTCTGAGGCCCGCCACAAGGGTCATCGTCGCCCAGACACGTCTACCTAGGTATGTATGTACCTATGGCCTCTGTCAGACTCGTGTCAGGTACGGGCAAATGGCCACTCCAGCATGAGAGCCCGTATTCTTGACGGCCTCATTCAGGCTTCAGCAGCCGTGGCCTGATATCCATCACCAAACTAGACAGACGCTCGACCCCGTCTCTCCTCGACTATCGGCTGCAAATCCACTTTCGGGCACCGGGCTTAAGGCATCGTACATGTATGTGTGTATGTATGCATGTATGTATGCATCTTTTACTACTCTCGTTTTCTTCACCGAAGCCTAGCTTCCCGACCTCATCCGGCGCCGACTCGAAACCAGGTTACATGCGTTTCTCCTCCTGAGGATGCCAATGGATGGAAAATGCCTCGTCCATTCCTCGCGGTCAAGCTTCGCGCTTCGTCTCAAACCGGCGACCGAGGCCCCGGTCCCGAGCTCCAGACTGCATGCCGAAGGCGGGCCTCGTTCGGTCACCTGTTGCGGAATGGCTGGGCGCCATCTCAATCGTGCCAGCCAACGCACCATGTTCCAATGAGGATTCAGCCGTAGCCCGTCACAGCACTTTAGTCGGGCGCACCGCCCCCCCTCCTTTGGTGCCAGGATAATCGGCTTCGATTGTCCTTGAAATCATACCCAGCTGCTAGGTGCATCTCCTCTGCGACCCCTATGTCCAAGCGACGCTATCAACCACGCCACCCAAGGGAGTCACAGCCTCAGCCCGTTCCTGGACATGTCACTGTGAATGATTCTCGTGATCGATTAGACATACTCAGTCGGCCTTGCGCCACCCCCGTCCTAAGGTTTGCCCTGAATGCATGCATGCCGACCTGCATGCCGGGTCTCATATTCAGCCTTGTGAGGACGTTCCCCGTACCTACCTACCTAACTTACAATCTTCTCTCCAAGGCAAAGTCAATCAAGAGGACATCACACAAGGCATTTCACCCGCGCAGGTATCCCCGACTTAGTCATCGCAACCGCTCACTGTGCATCAACGAAACATCCAGTGGTCAACATCACAATAACGACTTCCTTCGTCTGGCTCAATTGGGGTCACAAGGTACACCATAGCCAACCAACCGAACGCATATTACCTCGAGTCACCATAGCTCGTCCGGACAACGCAATGTCCAAAACACCGGGCGAGGACGGCGACCTGGCCCCTCCATCCTACAGCGAAGCAACGACTTCGCACGCCTCCATTTCCTCGTTCCATCCCGCTTCGTCCGTCTCTGCGACCCTCGACAGCCTGTCGTCTCTCCTGCGGGTGACGCAGTCCCAGCAGACCGCCAGAGATACCATCACAACCACGAACCTCCTCCCGCTCTTGACACCGCACATCACATCCCTCTTGACCCGCCTGGGAACCACACCGCACCCACCGACACTGACGGAGCTCTACCTCGTGCCCGTCGCCGCAGTCGGGCCGGAGTGGAGCATCGCCTCCTCGGCCGCCGAGAGGAGGGCGGGGGAAGCCGCCCACGTCGTCCGCGTCAGGCCGGAAAAAACGGACCCGGACTCGAAAGGAGGCGGCAGCGACAGCAAACGCGCCGCCTGGTCCGCCGACGCAGAGGCCGCCGGCTCGTCGCGCGACTACGAGTTTGACGAGTGGGGCCGCTGGGACGACAACGCAGCCGCGGCGTCGGCGTCCAGGGAGGGGTGGTGGTGGTGGGACGACGGGGCCTTGGCGCGCCGTCTCGCCAAGCGGCTACAGCCCGAGCCCAAGCTCGACCGCGTCGTCGTCAGCGCCGTGGTGGAGCAGGCGAGAGAGGAGAAGAAGGCGGCCAGGTGGGGGATGTTCAGGTCCGCTACCCAGTCGTCCTCGTCTGCCTCGCCGCTGCCTCGACAGCCAGACAACGCGGCGGCGGCGGCGGCTTCAAAACAAGATGAAGACGTCGTCATGACGGTCCGCGCAGAGGAAGTCACCTTTCGCAGGGAAAACGAGATGGGGATATGGGAGAGCATGCGCGGGTACGGCATCGTCGCGAGAGTGAGGATTCGAAAGACCTGACAAGTCACGCGTTTGCGGAGTCTCGACAGGAGCACGCTTTCATGGCTTGGAAAATCTGCTGAAGCGAGGTGGACTCGCGGTGGTGAGGGTTCCCCTGGAGGTTTTATCGTACATAAAAATATGCTGCGGACCTGCTGCAACTATACAAGCAGCTTGGTGAGCATCAAGTCAACTCACCACCATAGCACAAACAATGTCAATCAAGGTTAATGATGACGAGTGCATTCCCGAGAAGCCATCTCCACGCAATACCAAAAACAACGGTGAAGCGAACGGGTTATATATATAACAATGGCTGACAACCTGTTGAGTCCGTGCAATTTTCCTCGAGCTTCGGTTTCAAAACTCCACGTCTCTCTGATTAACTGTCTTGCAACCTCCGTAGTCACGTCCGTTTTCCGGGCTATGAGCAGCCGGCCGCTTCAGGGAGCAACAGATTGATGCCAAGCTCCCTGTACTCCCGAATTTCGGTATCCAGGAACTCGTCCTTCATCGCCTTCCACTTCGCGGTGCTGAAGTTCCACAAACCGAACGACCGCAGGTCCACGACCCTCAAGCTTTTAAACCCGCCCGCGTTCTTTGAACTGCTAAACGTCTCCACCATCCTGCGAAAAGGTATAATGATCCCCTCACCGCTTGGTTGGCGCCGGCGCGCGATCACCTCCACTGTCTCAAGCGACTCCATCCGGGGCAGAGCTTTTCCGTCGCATAACGACCTCGGCCGTGTTCCGTCCCAGAAATACGATTCGTAAAAGCCGATCTTGATGTGTCGGAGCCGGCGCAGGCAGTTGATGTCGGGGGTCTTGTGGTCGTAGTAGTAGGGTTCACCGTCCACCCATGCCAAGGCTTGCAACACGTCCTGGACAGGCTCGAATACATCGGGCAAACATCGGCCGCAATCGCCGTGGTGGGCAAGCGTGCGGAGCGAGGGGAGCTTCTCCAGCAGGCTCTTTGTAATGCAACACGGCACACGGGATTCCCACCAGTCAGGGTCTCCCCAGCGAGTGTCTCCCCGGTATCGCTCTCGACGGTGGTAGAAGTGCACCGCCTTGAGCTGTGGAAGCTCGGGAAACGGTAAGTCGCGATCAATTCCACTAAAGTCTCTGAGAGTCAGATGCTCCAGCATGGGGAGCGTGGGCAGCAGGCTATACCAGCAATCCGGTCCGATCTTTCCCCGGGCACGGTCATTGAGATCCAAGCTGCGCAAATGCGGCAGCCGGACGGTCCCCGACGCGAGGGTATTTTCGATCACGTTGATATACGACGCCAGCTGTGACCGGGCTGGCAAGATCCATATGGACCTGCTGACAGTAAAGTCATACGTGACGGCGAGGCAGGTCACGTACTGCTGCAGGTGCGCGCTTTCCTCGCTTGTCATGACTTTTAGAAAGCTCTGCAGCCGATGATTGTCGCCCCTGATGACGGCAGTATGGTAGAGTACCACCTGGCACGCCCGGAAGAGGCGGACGCACGTGTGAGAGAGGCTGCGGATGCTCTTATAGTCGTGAGTGTCCGCCTTATCTGTCTGGCTGACAACATTCCGTAGGCAGTAACGGGACTCTGTAATGTATCGAGACCAAGACCAGTAGTGCCGGGGCTCCCCGTTGTTCGCGATGTACTCGAGCTCCGGTCGCGTCTCGGGATTCCCGAACGAGACGAGGGTGTCTCGGGCGACCCACTTGGCGATCTTTATCAGGATCTCGGTGGGCATTGTCGACAAGCTGGGCTGGGGAATCGCCTCTGGAGAATGGGGCGTGCTGGAAATAGCCTCCATGATGATTTGCTTGTGAGGGGGCTCAGTGTAGTGGCAGATCGGAGTTCGCGTAGGAGCGGGATTTGATGATTCTGTCTGGTACAACAAGACAGCAGAAATCCTCTAGACTTCCGAGCTGATTGTATATAACGATTCCAAGAGAAATCAGATGCTGCTGCTACGTCCTTACAAGTTATATGCTGGCGCTGTGCTATCTCCGTAACATTCAAGTGCCACGCCGGGCGAAGGGGTGTCATTGCGGCGATTCTACCATGTTTCTACCATGGTTCCCGCTTCGGTACCTGCTTGCTCATTGGCAGCAGAAACTTTGTGTAAGTTTGAGACTTTCACAAAAGAAGAGCGCAGATTGGTCATGGTCCTCAAGGTATAAGCCGTACCAGGGCAATAGAACCGATACATACTCTCGAAAATATTGGCCGTTCCCGATCCTAGACAAACCAAAAATAAAGGGGCGTTCCCACCCCCAAGGGCAGAGCCCACAGTAAAGCTTTACTACATATAACCCATTTGTCCGTATTCTCCCTTAACGTCAGCCTAAAACGACCAGGTAGCTTTGATTTAGTAAAGATCCGGAGCGCCGCGATGGTTTCTCTCGCAGGGTCGTAGGTTGACGGGGAAGAATGTGCAGCTGACTAAGAGGCCGAGCAGGGCGACCACATGAAATTGCCTTTGGACTTGCTTGACAACGCGACTATATGTAATGATTCTGAATCACAAACTGGCACATACGACCATACCCACTGGAGAACTCGGGATCCCGTCCGCTCTCCCATAGATAAGCCAGTGAGGGCCGGATTAGTAGTTGAGTCGGTGACGATCAGCGAATACCTGGTGTTGTATGTTTCCGCTTCCCTTTTGCTTCCAGATGGCTATCCGGCATTTTGAAGTAAAGATATCAGTCGTTTTCGTAATACTACGGCAGCCCGCAGGGTCAATGAGTTACATGTTACCTTTTGAGGATCTGAGAACAAACAAGCGTGTAGATGCAGCTAATAGACTCCATTATTATTACAATGCTATACATGCTACAAACATTGTGGATATTCATACAAAGGAGCATCAGAACGAGTGTGTGCGGTTGAACATGTAGCTACCTACATCCTAAAAAATTGTCTAATTAAATCGCAGTTCAAAAGGGTTCAGGTTGGGCGAAACGCCCAAAACTTTCAGTTGCCCAGAACGGATCCAGGCAACAACAGATTCTGTGACTGCTATCTTCCTATCGTTAGCTCCGCAGGACCCTCCACCAGTCCGAGCGTCCGATGGTAACCTAACTAGTCGTTTCCCATTCCATGTAAGCCAACTGCCACTATTGTCGAGGCCATAGCCTTTCCAAGTGGCGCCATAAACTGCATCGGTGGTTTCTGTGACTTTGTTCGTTGAAATTTCCGGGTCTGTTATGAGAATCTCCCCATATTCAGTTAATAGTGAGGAATTGTCTGGCGAGAAGACAATATCATGTATCCAGTCACGGCCTGGAAGGATTAGACATCTACATCGCCCAGAACAAACCGACCAAACTCGGACTTCTCCATTCGTGCCCACTGTCGCTAGATCCTCGGACGTGTGTGAGAATACTATTCTGAAGATGCGCCCCTTCAACCCGTCTTGCAGAACCTTTTCAGTCTGTTCATGCACGCTCCAAATGGACAACTTATTTGTCCCAATGCCAACTCCCAACGTCGAAGATGCAATAAATGCTGAGTTCGGAGAGACAGCAAGGGCAATGATCGGCTCTGATGTCTCGCCCAAGTCTGTAAACTGCCTTGTGCATAGGTTCAAAACCCTGATTCTGTTCAACATCTCGGATGTTCCTGGCCGTGGGCTTCTCACAACAAAAGCTGATGTCTTCCAATCCTTTGGGAAAGCCATGGGAAACCCAGTGAACGGATAGCTCTGATACAGCTTTTGTCCCTGAACGGTCCAAATGCTGAATTCTTGTCGAGAACACACTGCAACGCTTGTTGAGTCTGGTGAAAAGGCTGAAGACCATGGTCCATGTCCAGACCTTAAGTTGTACTCTTCCGGCAAAACAGGCTGCGGGATGTTAATGGTTCTCCCCGGTTCGGCAGTATGCAAGATACGGCGATCGCCTTCAACGGTGGTTACAGATATGTACCGCATATCCGGCGATAGTACCACGCTGCTTGGCAAGCAACCCTCACCAATACCGTCGACCGCACGCACTAGTCTGCCTTTTTCAGATGACCATATTCTTAAAATACCAGTCTCATGGATTGAAACAATGTAAGTCTCTCCCATCGAGGTATGAGAAAAGCAGGCGGTGGCCTTTTCACACCCAGACGATTCCCCATCATCAGCGCTTCTTTCGAGATTGGGCTTATCTAGTATTAAACCTTCTTCGGCATATGAGGGGCTAGAGAAAAAGATCTTCGGTGTATGAAACGAGACAAAATCTGGGATACCTTCCAGAAATGTGCGCCTCAAAATACTCTTCATTGGTGCAAAAGCTAGTGTGAACCAGTAAACTTCAAGAGGCGCTACAGTAGCTTGATTTGAAGTAGAAACCGGCCTTCTAGCTAACTGATAAACGAGCCAATTAGCTTCTTGAAGCAGTTCGAGGAGTTGGGTATTGTGCGAGCTCTAATCATCGTTTAGCTTTCATTGAAGAGACATTGTCGTAGTCCGAAACTCACTTTGACTCTTTCAATCAATCTGTCAAGGCTTATGTTTGTCGACACCTTGCAAGAGACTTTCAAATAGATGAGAGCCTCCAACCAATGGAGAAGATGGGTTTGAAGAAACCGATGGACTTCATCGCCATCTTTGAGACAGAGTTCCGCCTTTTCCACATGATAGGTCCAACGCAAACAAGCGTAAGCCACATATGAAGGAAACTGTTCACTGACTGTTTCTTTGACCGAGAAGCTGCCCCTGGGATCTTGCCTACATGTGTTGAAACATAATGGCCACCTCCTGCTGAGCAGATCCAGGCAGCTCAAAGCAATCTTCTGGTGAGTTTTCCGGAAAGGGATCGAAAAGTCCCCAGCTGACGGTCCAAGTAGAAAGTCGCGAAAAGATAGGTGGAATGGTTTGACTGGGGCGTCTGAATCCTCAGGTATGTCTATGGCTGAGCTAAGAGGATCTATAATTTGATCAACTTCGATTGGTTCTATGTCGAGCAAAGATGCGATTGCATTGACGGAGAGCGCCTCTTCAAGCAGGACCAACGTGCCGACTATGTTCTGGAACTTGCATAGCAAGTCTGCCTGTTCCGATTCATTTCTGTCGTCCTTGAATTGCCACAAGACAGGAAGGTATGTTGATGCTAGTCTATCACGGACTGGACTTTGTGCTGACGCGAGGAATCCGTTGATGATTATAGAGAGCTGTTTTTCCGGACTGCTGAAAGAGTCACCAATAAACCTGCAGGCAGTTGATGCAAAGATGAACAGGCGACCCGCGATGTTTACCAGAGTTTTTACTCTATCGTATCCCGGCCAGTCCTGGTTAAGCTGTCGAGATGTTTGTCTGCGATTCTTCCTGTTCCATTTGCGTCTGATTTGCTCCAGTTCGTGTTCGAGGAATTTCTCGATGTCAAAGGCCACACTGTTTCCTGATATCTCGTGGAGGCGAATCTCACGGTATCTTCCTTCAATGGTACCGAATGCGTAGCGTATTGGAAGCTCTGGCCTGCTGGTGGCAAATACCTTGAGGTTGTAGACTTTAGATTTGGCGATTTCTGATAGCAAGGGAACGACTATTTCAACATCCTTTCCCATCGCACATTCGTCTATTGCATCGATGATTAGGATCAACGATTTGGTGTTCTCTGCTTCTATCCGAGCAGTCTTAGCTGCTTGAGAATGTGTCGCTTCGTGTACCTCTTCATATGCCGGGTTTTCCATGTTGGCCTCTTCAAGTATATGTACCGCTGAGACGGGGCTTGTTGATGGTGATGAAAAACCTTTTGATTTTCCGTGTGAAATTACTAGAGCCTCGGGGATCGCCTTGTTGCAAGCATCCAATGCTATGGCATGCTCTGGGGTCCATTTGTCGGATTGATCAGTTGGATCTTTCTCGTCATACACCACCCCAGACGCTGCTTTCTCGTCATACACCAGACCACATGCTGCGAAATAAGCCTTTTTGAAATTATCCTCATAATACTTTTGGAGTGGCTGATGTATGAGTCTCCTGAACTGTTCTCGGATGTTCTTTGAGGATATGTTGCTGCAGTCCCGAATCTCGGCTTCCAAAAATCGGGATACATCAGGTCGACGCTCAACCAATTGCCGAGCGATTGTACTGAAAAGAAGTGATGCTTTATTCTGATCGGTGTTGCCTCTTTTGAAGAAAAAGGTACCAGCAAGTGTATGATTTTTGTCGAACTCCTGGGCGAGAGTCCGTGCGACAGTGGATTTGCCGGTGCCGGCTAGTCCGCTAAGCCAGTACACGTCTTGATTGTTCGGATCTTCAGCCCAATCCCGGATTCCATCCATGACCCCAAGTCTTGTGCCAGGATGACATGTTGGCTCATGTTGATTATGGTGTGTGTCGTACATTGCGGCTTCAACCACTAACAGCTTGTCGAACTTGGTAACGTTGGTGCGTTCCTCAAGCGTCGCGATTTGCAATTCCACATTCCGCACTACATTTGTTAGAAGCTGTCTTTGCAACTATGCAATTGGGTCACAAATATAGAGCTGGACTTACATCCCGGTAGTAGAAGTGAAAGCTTCTGCTCACTTTCGAGTCTACTTTGCTGCACTCGGCATACCAACTCTTTAGCATAGGCCGCCGCCGTCATCGCCGCATATCCCTGCCAGATTTTGTTCTTGTGAGAGTCGGAATAATCGCAAATTCCTCTGATGACAAGACATGGAAAGTGATTCATCAAGCCGGCAGCTTCCATCTCAAAGCATAGAACCCCCTCTTCTACAGCGAATTTGTCCCGAATGACAGCATCCTTCATCAGTTGGTTTGCGGACGCAATAAGCCCATAATGCACTGCAGGATTGTCGTCATGTTCATGGCGGTCTGGTCGTTGTACCAACATTTCTGGCCGTATATCTGCATCAGATCTGCTCGAATCGAAAACGACGTCACTGCGAAATAGCCGGTCTGTCTCAGCGGGAGGCCGTGCGCATAGCCTTCGTAGCCTTGGTTCGTCTACAAGTGCACGGTTGATTGCTTCATCAAGTCGTGGGCCTTTTCGCTGAATCTCTGCTTTGAAGCTATTTACAGCCGCCAAAAGGGCTGCAGGCGGTTGGTTCAGGAATCCTGTTGTTCGAAACGCCCTGTCTTGTAATGACTTGCCGAAGTCATACTGGTATACACCTCCACGTTCATCACGAGGAGAGCTAACAACAACATCTCCCAGACGAATATCGGCTTCGGAACTAGGCGCTCCTCCTCCTACACCAACCATAAGGCCGATCCTCACGTTCGGGAACGAGCGGACCAAGTCTCTCGCTGCGGCTGCTGCTGACGAGAGACCATATTGGCCTTGTGGGAGTATAATGACAACCACATTATGTTTGCCAATTCGACCAAGGGTATAGATATTATTATCATGTTCGGCGGTCCGTCGGGGAGGGTCGTGGGTCTCGTCGAGGATGACATGGGCCGCGTTGTATTCGATGGTAATGGCGCAAATCCATCCAATCGTGTATTTTGAGTGGTCGGGCATTCTACATACTGACCTTTAGGCTTCCTAGCCTAGGTAGGTAAATGACAGTTAAGTGAGACGTCAAAGTCGAGGATCTTCTCAATGGGTCCGAAGATGACGACGAAGAAGCAGTGAAGGAAAGCGGGGGTTGACGGCTTGAAATGCGCAAGGCTGGGCGCAGCTGACGCTTTCACCATGCCAAGAATAGATCTATTGGATGATGCAAATTCTGACACCCTTTGGCAACCCTAACAATATTTCAGGCGCCGATTTAGGAGTGCTGTTACTGCCAGGCTTACCAGCCCCCCTTACGTTCTACTGGCATATTTGTATTGGATTGTTAAAGATCTAGTATAAAACATCACCGCAAGGCATTTCGCACCAAAGACAGTTTCGACTTGAGAGTGTCGACACATGGACATGTTGTCGTTTGTGGCGTGTCCCACGTATTTATCCAAGAGGCTTAATCAGCTAGCTCACTATATCGCTATATATTAGTTATAGCCTCAACATCTCTTAGGGGGTAACACCGCTAAACGATATCTAACTGTAACAAATATCCCTTCAGTACACGCCTGGCTGCAAGTGGGACCCTGGGCGTCCTCGGCGCGTAAATGGTACCGTTCTAGATGGGGCAGTGCTAACGGAGATCGGTTAGCAAGCTGACAGCACCGCATAAGCAATCATGGGTCCGTTCCGTTTCCCAAAGGGAGCTTTGGAGTCTCTTTAATACCTCCAACACAGACGGACGGGCGGAAGACTGAAACACCCCTTTAACGCGAATATCGGCAGCAACTACTTACCACACTGCTCAGACAAAAGACGCCCAAATGGTATGTTGCGTGATTACCGCTCCATAGTTCCTAGTTAACTGACGCAAATGTACTGTAGTCACTTACGATTGAAGACCTCGAATCGACTGTCAACTTTGACGACGCAAAACCCACCCCGAAGTGGATTACTGGCGATGGTGGAAAAATATACTGGCGTGCCTGCTTTTTGAGAGTCTATGCTTCGGGTAACAATACAGTGCCTATATCGGTACACAACACATGTGATGGACAGGCAACCGTACCGAAGGGAGTTAATATCTTCCTAGGAGGCGCAGGAGGAACAGTTAAAGTGTGATGGGTGAGGAACGACCAGTCCGATGATGGAAGTGTAAAACACTACAAACAGGAAGTCATGGCCCTTGCGGATAACAATATACAAGGGCCGGGTTAGTAGTTAAGTCGGTGACGGTCAGCGAATACCTCGTGTTACTTTGTTCCCCCCCCCAAAGACATTACTCCCCGCCAAATTCCACAGTGCATCGAGGATCTCATTAGCTAGGGCAATTCTAGAAAGTCAGCCTTAAGAAAATGACAGCTTGCATACACATTAGTAGAGATCCTTGAATCTAGCGTTAATATAAAGCCTGTACCGTCTTATCTACATCTAGGACATAAACCGGCACATTATGACACTTACTGAGAATTTAACATACCAACTAACGTTTCTAAGGTATAAATATACTGATACTTTATCTTACTGACACAGCCCTCATGGCAGCCATTCATGATCTGGCAAAGCAGATGGAATGAATGTAGGAGCTGTTGATCAAGTAGAACAACACCGAGATAAATAGAATCACTCCTGTGACGTGACACCGTCCTCTTGAGCGGGGTAAGCAAGCTTTGTCAGTATGTGGCATGACTGGCTGGCGCGGGACATCGGGCATCGCCTAGTGTATCCAGACTAGTGTCCCCTTGCTCGCAGCGGCCAAAGAGTGAACCCATCCCGACCTTCGTCGATATGGAGGGTTCGGATTGAACCCATTTTCCCCATGCTTTCCTTTCGTTCGCTACCAAGACAAGTCGGGCCTCGAGCACCTTCCGCTCTTCGACGTCCACCAGAGAGAGATCAGATTGTTTGCTCTCCCTAGTTGTCATGCACCCTGACATCCTACGCCGCTATTCCCACTAAAAGCGGTCCTTTTTAATAACTATAGGGCGGGGTAAAGATAGATACATGTAGAGTCTGGAAGTGGGGGTTAGCGTCAAGTCTATAACTTTTTACTAGTACGTATGTAACTGTATATGTCGGTGCGTCCGACAATGCTGCAACGAGTCATTCTCCGAATAGCAAGGCAGGTTTGAGCCATCTACTATTTCTATTGTCTGGGGCCCGACACAGCCGACACAGCCGTAGGAGAGCCGCGCGGTAAAAACTGGGGTAAACAACGGCTGCTTTATGAAATATATTATACTACCAACACGTGGACAGGGGTTGTCTTGATATTAATATATACAATACCAATAATGTAACGCATCGTGTCTACTAAATCGAAAGCAAGTAATGTACGCCGAGCAGAGCAAGAGCAAGCTATAAAGAGAGCGTCCAACCCGCTGATCAACCCGTCCTTAAGCCAGGCCTGGGACCTGTCGCCTGCTACGTACCTGTATCCGCTTCCACACAGCTCTTGCACATCATCTACCACCACCGACAAGATGAAGACACATGTTGCCCTTGTTCTGTCGGCCCTTTTGGCCGCCGTTGCTGCCGGTAAGCGGCCCCCTCAAACCGTTTAGAGCGATGCTCGCCGTGCACTTTGTTCGATCAACACTTTGCTGACGCTTCTTCTTGTGGGAAATAGCTCCGCCTGCAGCCCCAACCCCTGATCCGTCAAATCCCGACGAAGGTAGGCAACCGTGACTTTTCTCCTGGTTAAGCTCCGAAAGCGCTCCGATACTGACATGGCCATGATTTGTTCGCAGGTTGCTGGAAGCTCGGACGTAAGTGTGCCCTCTATCTTCTGATGAGGATAAGCAGCAGCTTCTACCCTAATTGAGGGGAAGAAGAAACAAGAGGCTCGGAACCGATGCTGATTGTGTGTAGATCCGTGTCTCTTTGGAGACAACTGTTGCTCCGGAAAGTGCGACGTGCTGCCAGGCCAGACCGCCGGCAACCCTCAATGTGTTACCGAGTACAGCGGCCCCCCTGGTGTAGGATACGTGTGAGACCCCCCCAGGCGTAGGGTACGGTGTTAGAGGAGGTTAAACGTCCTGCATCCAGACTTTCGATCACTTGCTATTATCTCCAAAGCTATGCCCAGCCTGTATTATTAGGCAAGCAACCAGCGTACATTAATGCGCAAGCTGGTAGTAACTATCAAATATATGGCGTTATATGTTTCGCTCTGTTTCTACGTGTCATATGGTTGTATTGACTGTGGACTTTTCTGTAGTACATTGAAGTCCGAATGGGAAGTTCTTTACTCGAGGATGGGAGCACTTATGTTGTTATACGACACAGTTTACCAATCCTTCCCGAATGTCACAACACAACAAATACTAGGGCTGTTTTCCAAAGAACATGAATCTCTTACTTGAGTTAAGAAATAAATTTCTGAGGACTCAAAATGAGCCATGAATGATATGCCGGCCATATCATCAGCAGCTCTCCCAGTAGCAAGGAGCCTCCCCCGCTTTGCGCAAAATCCCTCATTCGCCGCTGGCGGTCGCTTACAGCATGCTGTTGCCTTTGGTTGGCCCATGGTCTTGGTTCCCCGCCAGGGTCTCATCGCTGCACTACTGAACTTGCCAATCCTGGTTGTCTGCTTGGTTCCAGACCCTTTCCCGTTTGATACCAGTACAGTATTGAGGGTGAGACGGCCAGTTCTCGTCAGAAGTTCCAGGGCTAAATGGATTCTGCGGCGCAACCCAACCTGAGCGCACTCGGCGGTGCCAATCTCTGTGATGGATGCGCCAATGTGATTCTCGACGACAGCAGCGACGACTTCGTTGAGGGTGAGGCACTCTACGGCACTCACGCAACCCTCAGGCACAAGGATGAGGGTAAAAAGGTCATCGTGGGTCTTCGGCCTGTTTGTAAATGGAATGATTCGCTACCAGGCTTACCCGGCCTGGCCAGTTCCGCACAGGCTGGTTGTGGCCTGTGTGGCTTCGTCCGAGAACACGTCCTCAAACGCGGCATAGAATACCTTGGAGACGTCCATATCTCCGCGGTTTATGTCTGGGGTGCCGATAGAAACATCTTTGGCACCACTATCAACGACGAGGGATTGGTCTTTTGGAGATGTTGGGTTTACAATCCCTCCACGCAAGAGATGCTCGCGGAGTTGACTTTCAATATCGAGACGAGCAGCGGTACGCACACTCACATGATGTCGACGTGCTTTCCAGTTCACAAGCTGATGATGCAGCAGATGAGTTGGCGAACTGGCTAAGAATTGATGATCAGCGCTCACCTTGGCCTCTAAGCCCCGAGAATGTGGCTTGGATAAAGTCCGAGTTGTTACGATGCCAAGCAGAGTGCGGTCATACCAAGCCAACTGCTTCCTTTCTCCCCACGAGGCTCATTGACGTAGGTCAGACTGACAAGGACGATCCTCGGCTCGTGTTATCCGAGACACTTGTAGATCGAGCCGCTGTAAACTCCCCCGTGGTCGAGTATGCAACATTGAGCTATTGCTGGGGCCCAAAGGAAGACGCCGATCAGCAACTCAAGACTACTCGAGCCACCTTATCTGCGCACCTTGAGAAAATATCGATGGAGTCAATGACTCCAGTGGCCAGGGACACGGTCATTACGTGCAGAGCTCTTGGCATACGATATCTGTGGGTCGACGCGCTCTGCATTATCCAAGGCGATTTCGATGACTGGAACAAGGAGAGCCTAACCATGGGTCGCGTTTACTACTGCTCAACCCTCACGATCTGTCCCCTTGACTCGACATCATGTCTACAGGGTTACCTGGGGCTCCGATCACCAGGCTATGACGTTGCTTTTCAGTCCACAAGACAGAACAGTGTCCGAGGGACCTATACCCTCTACCCGTCCTCTGACGACCGAGCGAAGCTCTGGAGAGCCTCACCCCTGATGGTAGATCTAGGGCAAGCAGTATGGGAAACGAGAGGCTGGACATACCAAGAAAACATGCTCTCAACGCGATTGCTTTTTTTCGGGCCTGGACTGTGGCATTTTGTTTGTGAAAAAGGAGCGGTATCGGAAGATTCATACTTCTCAAGCGGGCCCGTCGCCCATGGATCCCTGAGACCCCTCGTCGCCATGGCGCAAGAACCGGAGCCGGATGACCCGGGCGAGGCGTCTCGTAGGGTACGAGACGCATACGCTCGGTGGGACGAGGCCCCGACGATCCAGACCAGGGAATGGAGCTTCAGAGAAGACCTGCTGCCAGGCATAGCGGGACTGGCCGAGGAGTGCGCCAGAATCACCAACGACACGTACCTCGCGGGCCTCTGGAGTAGGGACCTGCATTATGGGCTGGCCTGGGAGGTCGCTGACCCGGAAGTTGGAGATCTCGACGCCTCCCTTGGCCAGAAGCGCCAGCCCTGTCCCTACGTTGCCCCATCATGGAGCTGGGCATCGCAAACCAGACACTTCGAGCTCCTCCCCAACCGTCGGTATTGCCTAGAGGGACCGAACCCGTCCGAGGAACGTGAGGAAACCCAGAAGATGATGACGCTTTCCGAGACTTTGCCATGTCACGTCCGCCCCGAGTTCATCCTGGTCCGGCACGCAATGGATCTGCAATGGAGTAGCCAGTTCGGCCGTCTCAACAGCGGCTCTTACATCAGGTTACTTGCCAAGCTGGCGGCCTTCCCTTCGGATGTCATTGTAGAGCCGCGTACCATGGAGCATTCCCCTTTCGGATACTTTGCAGACGGCAGCGGTCTTTGCTTGTTCGACTGGGCGGTGGAGTTGACCCTGGTCCAACCGCCCGGTGAGATGCGGCTGCTGCTCGTTTCCAGCTGCTGCTTCCGGACCAACAACTGGCCGAGACTTCAATGGCTCGCAGGCCTTCGGGGTACAACAGAAAAGACGTATCGATTCCCAACCCCGACAGGAGTGTTCACAGACGAAGACTATCAGCTGGTGGACAACTGCTCTTTCTGTCAGAACGCGTCCTCCCCAAAGACGGCATGGGGTTTAGTCGTACACCCAGCTGATCAACCTGACGCTTTCTATCGAGTCGGAATATTTGTTCTGTTCTCCGAAGATCCAAACATGGGTGTTTTTGGTGGTGTGACTAGGCAGCAAGTAGATCTCTTATGATTCGCAGCTCTCCCGAGAACTTACCCGAGATGCGACGCATTGCAACATGATGGGGTGGATAACCTAGCATGAGAGGCACTGGCAGCCTTGTTGAAGAACTGGTTTGTGTATCTGGAAAGGCTGATATATATCGATACTTTCGAACCAGTTGGAATCCAGTCCCGACGAAAGTTCAACAACGCATGGTTGGCGAAAGCGAACAGACGGACATGTTTCTTTGCAAAGGGGACGTGGAAAACTTCACCGAGGGGGCGGATCTCGCCGTTTACACATGTTTCGTAACGGCATCGGCCGTCTAGCGAAATGTTCGAGAAGGTCTCCAGTCTCTCATGATGAAAGTCCTCGTTTGCGGCGCTGCAGCATTGAGCTGTTGTTTGACCAGTGAACGTCTTCTCTTGTCCACCGCTAAATACTAGCCTCCTGGCCAGCCGCCAGATACCTTCTGCTTCCAGTGCCTTTCATGCTTCTTGGGCATGGCCAGAAGTCTGTCGCTCTTGGCTCACACGCCGTCTTGAGCGCAGCGTGCGGACACTGTTGGCTGGAATTCCTGTATCATCTTGCGCCACTCCGTGTAAGTCGACTTTTCTTTGTCGTGTCTCTCTTTTTCCATACTATACCATGTACAATTCAATATACTCCCTTGCCGCTAGGCACTGATGTCATTGCTAATATGCGATCTGCGGCATCCTTGGGCCTAAAGATCCCGCTTTATTTTGAGTTTGTCCCCAATTGCGGGCTAGCCACTAGTAAATGCTTCTTATGTTCTTTCCGGCGGTCTCGTTCAACTGCGCAAGTCGATGCCAAGAGGTTGAGACACTTGAGCCCATCATTTGCGTGCGCGCCAAGAACGGATTCGGTGTCGAGGAAGAAAGACACCGCATTTAGAAAGGCCAACGAAGTGAGACCGGAGCTTCCGGACCCCGTCGCCATCAACAAAAATCCTCGCTGTCCGTCGTTTTTCTGTTCCGTAAACTATCGTTTGAATCCGAAGTGAAAGTCGCGACGACGAGCGAGAATGTTTCTTCAAGTTTGCCCTGCCGTACTCGAAATATGTGAATTTTGACGTGCCAAGGGCCCGAATCCTAAAGGTCTTTGCCTTTCCGAGTACTCAGCCTGTTCGGCCCTTATCTATACATATCCTGCTCTCGCGCACTATGGGCGCAGGTCGACAGAAGACCCGAGATGGAACCAACCCATCTCGCTTTCAAACTTCCGCAAGATCCATATCCAGCACTTACCCAGCAACAGCAGCAGAGACGCCAGCAGTTTTTCAGCGGTCGGGGAATCATGGGGCTTGGTACCGGGATGACACAGGAAGCTCCCACGGACAAGACTCCGGTGATCTAATAGCGGGCGACTGCAACGAGACCTTTGGAACGCAGGACGGGAAATGTGGCGACGAGAGGAAACCGCCTCTAACGCACCTATCCATGGATCACTGCCTAAAAAGGGCCAGCTCCGGGGAGTCCTCGCCCCCGATCACGGCCCCCAGGAGAAGCATGAATCCCAAGCCCGTCGTGCGCCGGTCGCTATGGCGCTTCTTCAGTGGATGGGTCATCCACGTGCCGGCCCTGCTTCTGACGGTGGGCGTCACCGTCCTGAGCCAGCAGAGGCTGTTCTGGTATCCACGCTCGGGCATCCAGAACGAGCGGCTCAACCTGACGGCCGACGACCTCAACAACGTGCTGCAGCTGCCGGCCAAGGTGCACGAGTTCCTCATCGTGGCGTCGCTGTCCGCGATCGGGCTCAGCATCTTCCGACGGCGGCTGATCGGGGACGGCGTCCGTCTGGGGTTCCTCACCGGGGGGTACCGGGTCGGGGACCTCGAGTACCTCGTCAGCCCGGCGTTCTGGCGGCAGGGGTTCGGGGGGCTCGGCTTCTGGGACCTCTTCCTCGCCGCGTACTTTGTGTTCGCGACGGTGCTTTCGGCCCTCGTGGGGCCGGCGTCTGCCATCCTTCTCATCCCGACGCCCGGCTGGTACAGCATGAACCACGACCTGGCGTTCTACAACATCACCATGCCGCTGGTCTACCCCTCGATGCCCGAGAGCGTCTGGCCCGACTTCTTCAGCCCGGACCGGGCTCCTTGGTCGAACCAGTCCGGCGCCGGCAGCACCGACTGGGAAAAGTGCAAAGGCTTAGAGGGCATGTACCAGAGATACTGCCCGGCCGGGGGCTTCTCCGACATTTGGACGTGGGCCCAGAGCTTCGGCTCCAACAACCTGCAGGCGAACGTGACTTTCCAATCGCCGGCCATCGGGCGGAACCTGATTCTCACCTACTCCAACCGCTCGACGACGATCGCTACGACCCCGTCGAGGGCGTTTGTGTCGACCGTCGGCCTGTTCAACAACTACGTGCGGAGGAACCCGGTCGGCGACATATCGAAAGGAGTCCATTATCAACTAGCGCCCAGACGGACACACGCGATAGGGGCCCCGTCGATCTACCAACCCTTGGTACAGTCCAAGTGCAAAGTCTACACCACGAGCGAGCTCCTCCCGGGCCAACTGCCGTACTATCCGACCAACTACCTAAACTGTTTCAACGACGCGCTCTGTCAACAGAACAGGGACCAGCCCCAGAGCTTCCCCGTGACACGGCTCAGCCAGCTGCAACGGACGAGTACCCCGCCGACTTTCCGCACCCAGAGCGAGGGAAGCTCGGTCGTCGTCATTTCAGGCCAAGTTCCCGGCTCGACGGCCGGCACGGCGAACGACTGGATCTACGGCTGCAGCCTGCTCGCCAACTGGGTCGCGGCCAACTACACCTTCGACCCCTGGCTCAGCCACACGATCGAGTCGAGCGTCAGCAGCCCCGCCGACATGCAAAGCATCGTGGGCAGGGACGCGCTGGAGGACGGCCGCGTCATCAGGTTCAACGAGAGCTGGTTCCCCTACATGGACCCCCGGGTCAACGAGACGGGCAAGGACGGGGCCGCGGAGCCGACGACGGCCATTCTCCGGCTGCTGAGCCTGTTCACCACGACCAAGGACGCCAACGGCACCATCCAGAAGGTGCTGGCGCCGGTCGAGGCCAACAACGTCACGGCGGCGGAGATACTCCTGGAGAAGCTGTTCGCGGCGTACCTCACCGACGGCCTGGCCCGCACGGGGTCGCAGATGGGGCCGTACCTCGTCCTGAAGGAGAACGCGACGCACGTGGCGGGCATCGACCTGCTCTCGCAGCACGGGTACTTTGGCGGCGTCAACACCATCGACGCGGTCAACGCGACGCACATCCGGTGGCAGAGGCAGAACACGACGACGTACGTGAACGAGACGATGGCGCAGCTGGCCGACCAGGACCGGGGGTTCCTCAAGCTCGACTTCGACGTGCGGCAGTACGGGTACGGCTCGGGGGACCCGCGCACGACGCTGCGCTTCGCCGTGGCCGTCATGTCCATCTACCTGGCGACGCTGACCGTCTACGCGCTCGCCGTCGCCTGCGCCCACGCGCTGGAGCACTACGGCGTCGAGTGGAGGGGCCAGCCGGTGCGCGTGTGGAGCGTCCGGCCCTGGGGCAACCTGGAGGACCTGTCGGTCCTCGCGCTGCGGTCGCGGCCGCCCGCCGACGGGGGCCTGACGAGCTCCGGCCGCGGGGACGCGGGCTCGGGCAGGGTGTGGGAGAGGGTCGTGCGCGTGAGGGCGGACGACCGGCAGAACCTGCACCTGGTCGTGGACGAGTCCGTCCCCATGCGGAGGGTGCACCACGCGGGCGGCGCCGTGTATTACTGATTCTTTCCGCCGGGGAAACAGGTTGCTTGGGAATCCCTGGGCGCGAAAAGAATCAAAATTGTTGATGCTGCTCGAACAGGGAACGTGCTCCAGAGACCCCCAATCACGACATGGGACGCGTCGGATGCGTAGCAGGAAACGTTTCCCGAGGCGAACTGAACCCCCCCCCCCCCGCCTCAACTTGGCCTGCCTGTTGAGACGACGAAATCCGCCCGTGTCCGTGTTGGTCTCGGCGGAGAATAGACGATGGGGCGATGGTTTCACTCGTTCATAGGGCTGTCTGTATAGTATACTGTATATAATGTGACGCACGAATGATGATGATTCTTTATTCTTTTTTAATTTCACGAATTTCTGAGCACATATATCACACTGGGGTATCTCGCGCCGATCCTTCCTTGAAAAGAAGGAATATAGAAAAATAAAACCGAATACAAAAAAGCTTTTCCAAAAAAAAAGCTTTTTTTTAGGCCTTCTCGCCCTTGATCACCTTGTTCCGGCCGACCCCCACCATCTGGATCATCTCCCTCCAGAACGTGGTCGGGGGCTCGTGCACGATGGCGTGCTGCTCGTAGGCCTCGATGATGGGGCGGTCCCAGGTCAGGTCGACGTCCTTGGGCCTGACGTAGCGGGTGCGCTTGAACAGCTTCCAGAAGACGAAGAGGAGGGGCGCGACGATCTGCATGGTGTAGTTGGAGAAGAAGGAGGCGACGCTGAACTCGGGGCGGAAGGCGGACCACCCGTAGACCAGGATGACGACGGACTGGATGAAGAGGGCGATGAAGGCGCTGTACGGCTGGAAGTAGCCGTAGTAGGGCATGGTGCGGCGGTCGACGCCCTGGGCCTTGCAGGCGTAGTAGTAGTTGATGAAGGTGATTGACATGACCAGGTAGTTGATGACGCCGCCGCCGGTGATGAGGGCGAGGAGCCAGCTCAGGACCTTGGCGGAGCCGCTGCCGCACTGCAGGAAGGAGAGCATGGGGAAGATCATGGTGACGGCGAAGCAGTAGATGGGCACGCCGTTCTTGGTGGTCTTGCGGAGCAGGGCCGGGGCGCGGCCGTCGAGGGCCAGGCTGTAGAGGGAGCGGGAGGCGCAGTAGGTGTAGGTGTTGCCGGCGGAGAAGATTGTGGTGAAGAGCAGGGCGTTGACGAGGTGGGGGAGGCCCTGGATCTTCATGTTCTCCATGGCCATGACCCAGGGGGAGGCGGCGGCGGTGCCGCGGCCCTCGCCGCCGCCGAGGTAGATCTTCTGGAGGACGGGGTCGTTGTGGGGCAGCACGATGCCGCAGGTCAGGGCGGCGCCGACGAAGAAGATGCCGAAGCGCAGGTAGACGGTCTTGAAGGCCGACTTGATGTACAGGCTCGGGTGCTTGGCCTCGGCGGCGATCATGGAGATGTAGTCCGGGCCGACAATGGTGAAGGTGGCGGTGGCCAGGGCGCCCATGAAGCCCTCCATGCGGCCCGTGTCGCCCTGCGTGAGGTACTCGGAGAAGGCGCCGGGGTTCTTCCAGTAGCGGAAGCCGTAGGCGTCGTGCTGGGGGTTGCCGCCGACCATGGTGATGAAGGTGAAGAAGAAGAGGATGAAGATGAGCAGGACCTTGCCGCCCGAGAGCCAGAACTCTGCCTCGCCGAACACACCAACAGCAACAACATTCAAGAGACTAGATTCACACAGTCGACGTTTAGCATGCATGCACAGAACAAACAAGCACGTGGAGCGAATTGGGAGAGAGAACAGAAGAGGGAGAGGGAGGAGAGGAGGGATCACAGCAGGGCGCGACGACGAGCTGTAGAGTTAATCGGGGGGTCGGATCGAGTCGCTCGGCCCTGGAAGAAAAATCAAAGCCACAAAAAAACAAAAAGAAATTAAGACGGAAAACAAGCAAGTCAACCATCTTCGACAAAACAGGCAGTGTGTGTGTGTGTGTGTGTGTGTGTGTGTGGACTTACGCGTATGCGAGGATGATGGCGACGCAGAAGCCGGCGGTCGGGCCGGGCTCGGTGATCTTCTCGTTCCAGAAGGAGCAGACGAGGTTCAGGGCGGTGATCTCGAAGGGGATGAGCAGGGCCTCGTAGAGGAAGTAGTTCCAGCCGACCATGAAGCCGAGGGCGTCGTCGACCCAGACGCCGGCGAGGCGGATGAAGCCGCCGGAGACGGGCATGTAGGTGCTCATCTCGGCGATGGAGTTGTTGACGAGGGCGACGACGCAGGCGTAGAGGGTGTAGGCGAGGAGCAGGCTCCCCGGGCCGCCCTTGACGAGGCCCTCGCCGATGGTGACGAAGAGGCCGGTGCCGATGGTGCCGCCGATGGCGATCAGCTGGATCTGGCGGTTGTCGAGGCGGCGCAGGAGGCCGTCCGAGTTGTGCCGCACCGAGGAGCCGTAGCTGTCGAGGGAGACCCTCTCGCCGGGGACGGTCTCGGCCGGGCCCTTGAGCTCGGAGGCCGACATGGCTGTTCTTTTGGGGGGGGAGGGGAGGGGAGTGTGTGTTGTGTTTTGAGGTTTCTTGTGCTCAAAAGTCCCCTTTTTGTTTCTCTTTTCTTCTTCTTTGTGGCGCGGAGGCCCAACCCGAGAGGTTTAAGCTCGTCCGACGGGTGAGACGGGAAGACGGGAGGCGGAGGAGGAGGAGGAGACCGCAAGGCTCATGTGGAGGAATGTTGCAAGGGAGGAGGAGTCGAGGTGAGAGTGGGAATCGCGGGTTGGGAGAGAGATGGAGGGAGGGAGGGCGGGAGGGAGAAGTTCGACCGAGCACACGGGAACTTGGAAGCAGGCGCGTGTCAAGAATCTCGACGGGGAGAGGGTTAGGTTTTAAAGGAGGGGGGGGAGCACAAGAGGGAGAGGCAAGATCAACGGTTCGTCTAGTCGAAGGGGAGAGGGAGGGGGTTGTATCCGTACTGGGGGAAAACTCTTTACGAAGGTCGCCCAGCATCCCAATCTGCGCGGCGCATGCCACACTCACTCTCACACAGTACGACACGAGGGAAACCGGGCAGGGCAGCGGCGCATTAGAATACATAGTATGCGTACAAAGTAGGCCATGTACTGCTAATACATGGCCAGATGGACTGCTGCGTTCTTCAGCCGTCGAGCACTGTTAGGTTTCGGTCGAATCACAGCCCCGTCCTTCTCGGCGTTGCTTTGCATCAGAATTTCAGGGACACGGGGGGGGGGGGGGGGGGGGGGGGGGGGGGGGGGGGGGGGGGGGGGGGGGGGGGGGGGGGGGGGGGAGTGCCACCCACGAGTAAACCACCCTACAATAATATCGTACCTAACCTGGCGGCACCAAGCCAAGTTACTACCTACGATGTACTAGTGCAGAAGGGCAGGAAACGTTGTAGGGTTTTGTGTGGAGTTGGAACCGGGGCCGTCCCTGGTTTCCGTGGGCGGATTCTACGTCGTACGCGCTGGGGGCTGCACGGTACACCCCAGTTGAGAAACGCATTCCCAATGCTTTGGCGCGGCGCGGCGGGCGGTGGGCTAAGGCAGGCAGGCAGGCAGGGGAGAGGGTACCTTAGTCCACAATGTCGTCATATCTCTATCTTGGTTGTCTGTCGTCTGAGTTTCGGGCCTGATTGAGGGTAGTCATTGGGCCGGGGGTCGAGTCCGATCAGGTGGTCGGCAGCAGGGCGCGTTATCGCCCGTCTCTGGCGTGCGTATTCGTAGGTAGGCAGTCTTTCTTTATCAGTTGTAAGATGGTTTGACTAAAGGATGGATTTTGTTATCCCATATCGCAAACCCTGGGAAACCCTAGATAAGGTGGGAAAACATCCCCCAGCTTTATCTGCAGGGACGGACGGCACGGAGCAAATGGCGAGATTCTGCGCGTGGGGGGGGGGGAGTGTGGTCTTTTCCGATACGTATCCCCCATATCGCCCGTCGCCCATCACAATCTGGTTGTCTGTCATCAGGCCGTGCGAAGGAGGGGTCTCAACTCTCAAGGGTTCGTTGCGTGTACACAACTCTCCCTTCTATTTATTTCGCAACCCATGGGTGCACGGACCCCTCTGTTAACGATTAATGTGGAAGGCGCCCTGTAACCCCTAACAGGGCGCACACAATCCCGAAAAATCCCTCGACGTATCTATCCTCAGCACCACCACTTCCTTCAGCATAACACATCATCAATCAGATGCATACCTCATCGAGAGACTCGCAAAAGCTACTTCTGGAGAGTTCAGGCTGATGCAACGAACACACCCTTTATGCAGCTCCGTGCTGCTGCAACCGGCTGCCCTAGGTTTTTATCCCTCTGTGGTTTTCCCTAGGGCACGCTCCCAACCAAGCGGAAACTAGAGCAGTCAGTGCCTTTTGGACGAATAGGATACTCGCAGTACTACTTAAGAAGGAGCGATGGGAATCCAGCCGGGTGGAGGATATTCTGGACCAAATAGGCAGGAAAGGGCGGGTTAGAGGCTAATTATTTTGGAAGGAAGGGATTATCCAGACCCATCAAGACTACCGATCGAGCCCTGGGCTCCTTAACGGAAGGAATATGTAACCAGTGAAATTCTAGATTGGTGCCGGCTGGTAACAGCTGACAACAGCTGTAATAGGCAGCTGGCCAGTGCTAGACGTCTTTTGTCCTCTACAGGAACACCACAGACGATAAATATAACAACAACAACAACAACATCGTTGCGTGTACACTACCTAGATGCATTCGTAGTCTTGTACGATGTACTTGCTACTAGTAGGTGGTATACTACATCGTACTATGTGTGTAGCGTCCGTCCCAGTGTTGGAGGGGGATAAGAATGGGCCTGCTGGAACCCGCGGGCCACTTCACGGCCTTGCGCCGTCGTGCGCGAATTTGCAGAGTCGGCCAATGAAGATGGGATGGACTCATCATCAGACACTACATGATGGGCCAAGTAAATGTAGAGTACCCAACAGCCCTAGGTAGGCAGTGAGTGCTTGTACGTACGATGTATGTATGTATGTATGTATGTATGTATGTACGATGTACTGCATTGCATGTATGTACGATGGTGGCCAACTGGTGCGCTCCAACTGTCCAATTCGCCATTCGGTGAGAGACCGACAAAGACGGCTACCTAGCAAGACGGCGAAAGCTGGGCGGGCGAGTCCAAGGGTGCTCCATGATGCAGACTAGTACAAGCAAGCAAGCATGGAGCACATGGATGACCAAGGCGAGGAGAGAAATTAGAAGCAGGAAAAGTGAAAGAGAGAAAGAAAAAAAAACTTTAAAAAAGCTTTGTCCTGTAGGGTCATCTATCTACGTAGGTAAGGAGGTACCAAGTAGGAATACAGGTAAAATCCTGGCCAATCACGACGACTGTCATGTTTTGGGGAAATTGTGTCCAAAATGAAGAGAGAAAAAACCCAAAAAGACCCAACGGGGGCAATGTTCCAAAGGGCAGGGTCCAATGCCGAAAGACCTACATTCCGTGAGTACCTATACTAGTAAGCATTACAGGTACTTGTCTTATCCACTTAATATGCAGACGCCAGGTATGTATGTGGATGGGTACTGTACCGTACCCACGATGGACGGTTACTTGTTGCTTCCAACAGACCTACCTGTACATACACTATCAGCTATGCACGATACGTGCAGTTTACTAGCCAATCGAACTTGCGGAGAGAGAGCGGAAGGGGGGCCGAGGTGCTGCGGCTGGTACGGTAGGTACTGTTGCCTGGTCGCTCGGCGAAGCGAGGCTGGAGGCGGCTGTTTGGCCGCCCGCTCGCGGCGATAAGGACTGGGACGGTCGTTGAGAGAAGCCCGTCTCTATGTATGTATGTACAAAGTCGTTGATAGATATCCGTAATTTGAGAGCCGATCAACACGCACCGAATGGCCACTTGTCGTCGTCGGCGGAGAAAAGCAAAGCGCGCTGTGCCGTGCCGTGCCGTGCCGTCCGTCTGTTTGTACATATGGGTCCTGAAGGGGAACGGAGACCAGATGGTGTGGTCTGTCTGTCTGGAGGACGCCATGCCATTTGCCAATGCCTACCAGACCGGATCAGACCAGAGAGCAGTATTTCCCAGCCTTGCGTCTCTGGCTGTGCTGTGCTGTGCTGTGCTGTGCTGAGCTGAGATTCGGCTAGGTATCCATTCATCGGTATTGATGGCGACAATGTGTGTGCGGCCTCAAAAGGCATCAATCAACGACCTGGGATACGTACCTTGGTGGAGACAGACAACCTAGGTAGATACGATGGATGCCCGCCAAGTCGCTGACGGCGAGGATGCTTCCGACCACGTGATTGGAACGGAGGCCAGAGTGGGAATTGTCGACTCCGTGCGGCCCCATTCGAAGCGGGGCGTGTGGTATCCACTTTCGGTCTTACAGGTGCATCGTCCATTGTGTACGTATCTGCCACCCACCGCTCTATCTGGCTTAGCGCTCATCCGGTACGTACACTCCAGACCCACCCAGGTAGGCACAGTATCTAGGTACCTACCTAGCACCCTAGCTAGCTACCTAGATAAGTAGGTAGGTAGGTAGGTAGGTAGGTAGGTACGATGTACACATCGGTACGTACTGCATCCGCAGTTGTTCGAACGGTGCGCATGCGGTCGACGGGGGGAGGCATCCATCGGCGGGCAAAGATGACGTCGGCTGCGCGCCGTAGCCGGCGAATAATTGCGCGGGCAATGGCAACGGACGAAGATCCATGTCGCATGCCCGTCTGTCTGTCTGTCTGTCTGTCTGTCTGTCTGTCTGTCTGTCTGTCTGTCTGTCTGTCTGTCTGTCTGTCTGTCTGTCTGTCTGTCTGTCTGTC